>QFEN01001033.1:34235-58394 GCA_003316125.1 Auricularia polytricha
TGTGTGATTTGAGCCGCATATATGCGTTCCGATATCAATATGAGCTGAATTGTCGTTACTGTAGTTGTTCTGTGCTGTAGAATACATAATACAATGGAGTAATGCAAGTTTAATGATTTGATGAGAGCGGATGACGCTGGGACAACAGAGAGATATTAGGACGCGTCAACGAGACGCATCGTATTGATATCGATGCGTATTACTTTTTTTGTCACATGTTCTCAAAATTTCACTTAGAAATGATCATTTCTTGATCAGTGTTCCTCAATGTGCACTTCTTATTAAAATGACTATCTAGATGTATTCTATAGTACTGATTATACTACGGTTTCGGTATTCAACTAACGATTTGATGAAGAACTTAGGCCGCTATTGAGAAACTCAGAACCTATGTTTTGAAAGTTCGGGTGGCTGTATATTAAGGTTTACAAGCTTAGTAATATTGAGCTCTATGTTCGGCATTCTCCTTTTACACACCTCTTGATCAAAACCCTTCCTTGTCTGTAGCGCTTCTACAATATGACACGACGACGATGCAGTGGCATAGAACAGAACGGAATGGAATAACGAAGGTGCCTGGAAAATTTGCGTACATAACGAGCCCCTCTCACGCCTCCGTCATTGCGTTCACCGTGGGCATGCCCTCCATACGCATTCGTGGATAATCTGCGATACTACATCCATCTCCAATGTGCTCATGCCTAGGGGAGAATCAGTGCAAAATGGACCGTTCAATTCGTGGTATATTCCAGATAGTCGATACATGCATCATAATCTTTGCCCGCAGCCTTGCCCCGCCATCTAGTCACTTTCGTGCGTAGCAAGTGCTCAATGTCATGAACCCCTTCACATGCAGACAGTGCTGTGCGAAATTTATTATACCATGGCCGCCGAGAGCTAATGAAAGCAGTGAGATATGCGATCACGCGACGAAGGATGCACAAGCGACACACCATTGGAATTCAATAAAATGTCTGACATGAGTCTCGATAGTCTTATAAGTCGCAATTTCAGGAAGTACTTTGCAGATTTCTAGGTATTCAAGGGATATTTGAACAGGGTCTGGGATGGCATTTGAAAATATGCTGTTCATATGTTATCAACGGCGCGGTATCAAGAAATGGAGGACAGCAGACAAACCAAGGATTGCCGAGTAAGGTTTCTCCTACCATAATGCCATCAGCTTTGGTCTCATCCTTGTTCTTCTGTACATCCTCCCACGTGCGAACGTTGCCATTGCTTACGACTGGTACTCTGAGCGCCATCTTCAAAGTGCGAACCACATCTAAATCTGCAGCACCCTGACGCCGCCGTCTGGACGATACGTGGCGCGCATGAAGGGTTACCCAAGATGCGCCTGCCTGTTCGAGAAGGGTGGCAAATTCAACTGTGGATGATGAGGGTGACGACGAAGGACAGAGACGTAGTTTTACTGAAGTCGGTGGCTGCAATAGGTGGGACATCGCAGAGACTGGAATAACATGCCTACCAATTGAGAGGCTATTCACTGAGAATAAAGTTGGAACGGCTTGCCTATGGTCTGGACAAGTGGCCAATCCTTTTTGGCTAGAAGATAACCACCGTAATGGCCTTCACGGGCATGCTCTTGTGGGCATCCTAGATTCAAATCTAAGGACTTTGCAGCTGAATCAGTAGCCAATCTATTCCATTCGAGGAATTACGCCCACCTATACCGCTGCACAAGGCCTGTATCTTCTTTCCAGCTTGAACAATGATCTCAGGATCATTGCCACATAGCTGTACAACCACTGGCTCATCCGTCTCACTCCAAGCATCGCGACCAAGAGCCAGATCACGCTGATGAAACTCGAGGTAATCTTGATCCTCGAGAAGTTTGTGAGGGTCAAGCATCTGCGTATACGCTAGAGTTGCCCCATGTCGCCGTGTCAACAGCCGGAAGGGAGCATCGCTTTGCTTGACCATAGGAGCAGCGATGTAGGTGAGATCTGGAAGTGCCATCCGAAAGCCGGTGAAGCTTTGAAGCTGCGCTGCCTACAGAAGGTACTTGCAAAGGTGAGGACTCAAACACTGCTGACTAATGTCAGCCCGGCCCGTCGAAATTGCCACATCATTTATGCTGAACGCGGGCCGCCATCGACTGAAAACACAAGCACTGTTCATGGTGATTGATATGATCGGGTCACGATTAATACGTATGGTGAGATTGAGCTAAGCTTCATAGCCATGCTTGTCATGGTTTCGTGATGCGTTTGTGCGCAAATTGTCACGGTAGCGTGCAAGCCTGACTCAGGTGCCCGCAACACTATGCTGGCGTGCATAAATAATGACGATGTATCTAAATGAGCGGGTAAGTTGTCTACCTCCCAAATTGCTCCCAGGAGGTTTGATTCTGATCACAATGTTAGCCAACAGCTTAGTGACTCTTGCACTTGCACTTCCTTTCGCAGTTGCGCAAGACCTGAGCGTGCCATCTACGTGGCGTGTTAGTAGAACTTTGTTTCTGACTTGTAGCACGTTGCCGATCACTAACGTCCACTGCGCACAGAATCCTAGTCCTTCCCTTTCATTTTTAGACCGTATTTCAATTGCCCAAAACTGCATCAACACCCTTACTGCTGTTCTTGACACTGGCACGGGCTCTTTCAGCGGTAATCGTACCTGTTTCCAGTACGTTTAACTGCAACTCATAATATATCGTCTTTAGGACTTGGATATTGGCAAAATGCGAACGTGCTCTCCGCGATGGCTAATCTGGACTACTTTACAAAATCAATGACAAATCAACAAGCGGTAACGGATAGCTTGAATGCTGCATTTAGCTTATATGCAGACTACGATCAGTACGGGTGCGTGTATCCAGGTTTGGAACACATTTTCCTTTGACCTATATCGCGAGGCAGGGTGAGTGTTGTCCTTGTGACATCTTGCGTGATCAATGTATGTCATAATTTATCTTCCGCCAGTATAATGATGATGCAATGTATGCCTCTATATCTTGTGTAGTTTCCTGCTGATTTCTTGTGGCAGGTGGTGGGCCACGGCAGCTTATTATGGCTACCGCGCATATGGCAATCCCAATCTTTTAAATTATGCCATCGCAACTTGGCAGCACGTCTCAAACTAGTGAGTTGTTGTGTATATCTGTGGTAGCGTTCCTTGTATAATCCATGTGTGACATGAAGTGTTATCACTGCATCCGATGCGAGCTCTGGAAAACAGCCCAACAAGGACTTTCCCATTGAGGGAACCTGTGATGGTGGTGCGTCAATAAATTCTCGATTTGCCGAGGTATTGTCTGACATACAGCTAGAAACCATGGTGGGGGGCGTGTTTTGGGTAATTGAGATACTCATGCTCACTTGATGATGGCGACTGAACTCTGTATGCCTAGCGCCCTTTGAATGACGACACTAGCGTTAACTCTATCACTACTGGGTATGGTTTGATATTACTTTTTCTTAAATGTGCTCATCTGGTTCGAGATAGCCTCTATATAACGTATGCTTCTGTGCTCCACCAAAGTAAATGTAAACCACCACTGATCCCCATTAGTCTCTCGGCCTACCTCGCAGCTACAACTAGAAATAGCACTTACACCCATGCCGCAATTCTCTCTGCCAACTTCATCAAGACCACTAACATGAATTCCGGGGATCTCGTCCTTGACACAATCAATGCTCAGGACTGCACGCGTTCTTCATCGAGTTGGCTGTTTACTTACAACAGCGGCAAGTATATCGAAGGTTTGAGCGTCCTTGCATTGGTCACTGGCGACACTAGCTGGACTTCACTGTGAGATTTTATGCTCCCCTTTATCCCGTCGACGACACTATTGACCTTGTAGCATGCTGGAGGTCGTTGCCGCAGCGACAAAAGCGCCTGCATGGCAAGGCAGTGATGGTATCATCACGGAAGGCGCCGACGTCACAGAAGACAACGACGGCGTTGGATTCAAGGGTGTGTTCCTCCCCTCATCACTCTATCGCAACTGACACGTGGGCCGTGCTCTCAGCTGTACTCATCCGCGGCTTAGCTGAGGCCTGGAGCCGCAACACTGGCAACACTGCCTTGAGGACTCTTATCCGGAGCTATACAGACGTTCAGGTACGCTTTTTCCTACTGTTTACGTCCATCGCTCTGATTCTGTTGTGTAGTATAACGCGTTGCTTGACCTGGCGTCAAATAGTAGTTCCGGTTCTACTTGGTACTCGCCGGCCTGGGAGGGTCCTGGCCCGACTTCGTTCATCCCATGGGGACAGCTTGCGGCTGTAGATGTCCTAGTCTCCGCTGTGAGCGTTAACAACTGATAAGTTGAAATCATGGATCCTTTCACCAAGTCTTGATATTCAGAGCGAGAGTACTAATCACATCCTATCGTATCTGCTCACGAACAAATTGTACCATCCACGTGGACGTAGAGCAAGAATCGATGTTTCAAATGCGAAAGTGTCCACGATAGACAAACGATGGCTTGCCCGTAACCAAATAACGGGAGGTGGTCTTAGGAAGAGTCGCACCCGTTGTAGATTTGTCGTACACGCGATTGGAACGCCAGATGCTCGTTGCCTCTAAAGGACATATTGTGGAACTCACCAATATCGATATTCCTCTAATTCAGAAGTGCTCTCCGGTGCTGTCGACTCGAGTGTTAAACTGCACGAATGTGTCAGTGCCACTCCTTGGCTCACTATACTATCCAACAGGGCGACATGTATATGCATGTCGTTCCTAAGTTACGAAGACACTTTTGACCAATTGTTGATCAAATGACGATGACTGCCACCATAATAGAGGAGGAACGTAGCGGAGACCGAAGCCTATGAGGATCAAATACCCTCTTCTAGAACTTCTAGCGCAGGGTCCAGACTATTCATTCCTGCGCTACGATTCACGTTTCGGGTGTATTGGTGTATTGAGTCCAGATATTAAACATTGTTAGCTCGCTAAAGGCTGATAAAGTGGAAGTAGAACAGTATAATTTTCCGCGGTCACTGAGTCTGCATAGCACTGTCGATCGAAGCGGGTATCGGCGGAAATGGCCGGGAAAGTTTGCCGACTCGTATCACTCCGAGATAGACACTGATTCATGATTGCGGTCGCAACCTTTGATAATCTCGGGTAGGCCGTATCATTGTTAGACCAGTGAGCCCATCTATTAAATAAATATATTGTTTACAGGTGGTATCAGCCTCGAGACGCGCGGTTCTCCGGACTCACAGCTTCTGATTTTTGCTCGGTTACTGACAACTTCGGTATATGTAAGAGATAAGGGTGCATGCACATGTACCCCAACAAGCTTCAGGGGTTCGACTAATTAACCGATGACTTTATGTACATGTAATATGGCATCGCATTTGAGCATCTAGCGGTTTAGATATAACAATTTTACTCACATGTTTGATTCAGGTGCGCAATCGCAAAACCAAAATCATTGGCTACTTCGACAAGCAGTCCGGCATACTCCGGCTGACCAGCCACCAGCCCAACACTGCTACTTCTTCCCTACTACTAATCTGACATTCTTTGTTCTCATCTGACCCGTTTCGCACACGCCGCGACACACTCGCGACATCCGTCCGCTCCGCTGCTTCTCCCAGCGACTGATATAGCATCGGTAGTACGTGGATAGTCCACTCCATGCCCTGGATACATAGCATGTGTTCACCTTTTCTCTTGGTGGCGCGTACATGGACTCATCAATCTTTCGCTGCAACAGCGAAATCAAATCCGTAGAACGGAACAACAAATTTATAAAACGGATCATTGCTCATATGAGGGTAATGGCTCTGCCAGCTATCGTACATCACGAGCTACATCATTGGTTCAAGTGGTGCAACGTTGCTCGTCCTTCTTTTTCCCATCGACCTCGGCCCCGGTTCTCCTGGTGGCGCGTGTGAGCTAAGGGAATTTTGCAACCACCGAAACGATAGCAGTCACCCAGGACGGAATTTATGCGCACTTGAATTTAGCACGAACCGTTGTTGAAGATTCACCCCCGCGTTCCTGCGTTCTCAGCGCACGGGACTACTCAAACTCAAAAGTTTCCTCCGCTGCAACCCCGCAAAGGATAATTGTGACAGACCTTCGGCTTCCTTTCCTTGTACATTTGTAGCGCCTTTCAATCATCGCGGGAGAAGGAGACATACGCTTCTCGTGAACCTGCGGTATGGAAGCTTTAGCGCGGTGTGTCAATAGAGGTAAGTGCATTGCGTGAGGTTCTAACCTTTTACTTCTGTGGGTCAGAGTGTTCGATCTAGTAGCAACGTTAGTAAAGTGAGGCGACTTCGCTTCGCTTCGAATTTTGGGGCAGTTTAATCCACATAGTTCGGTCCGTTACGTCTTGTTCAGGCAAAGCAACGAAAGGGTCTAATCTACCAATAACAGGTGGTCATTGTGGTGATCAACTCTTGAACTGAACTCAGCTATCATTATCTCCTTTGCATGTACGTGAATTCTCGAGTGAAATAGCGGCTTGTCCCGAGTTGTCTCAGTAGGCAGTCAGCGCTCAGGCCTCAGGGCCCGAGTCAACTACATTCTAATGAGTATTCCTCTGTTCATCATCACTATAGACTCACGCATAACGTAGTACACGCTTACGAATCCCTGCCGCGCACGCTCTTTTGTGGGTGTCCACCATTCTGCAAGTGCTTAGACTGCTGGAGGTAGATCGGCTACTAGTTGTTCGAAGGGACGAAAAAATAATGCTGTCGCTGGGACGACTCAAACTATTGAAGTCTGCAGTTTTTTTGTCACATGCAGGCGGTTCCAAGCATCTCGGTTGACGTGCGCAACTGCCGTCAATGTCTTCGTTCGACGCAACACGTTCATTTCATACTAGATGCCAGTGTACGTCTCGCAGGCAAACAGCCAATTCGGCCGCTTCAAAATGAGCTTTTTGCAAAAGAGACTAGAGTGGCCTCGAAAAGGATTAGAGACATACTCTACGGAAACCGGACGAGTCGTCCCCCGGAGCGTAGTGCAACCCCGCCGGACGCGCGCGCCACAACTCGCTCGAGGTACTAGCATGTGCCCTTTCCTCAGAATATACTATTCCTTACGGTCTATTCGTGATGAGCCTCTATTTTGTGAGTCACACTCATATCATGAATAGTAACAGACAGTCACACTGGTCGAATTTACAGTCCGCTCAGGTTAGATTCATGATTCGTGCACTTCAACAGTAATTGATTAGGATGTTACTACTAAATCGGTGAGCTACTAAGAGTATGTACGGAGAATTATAAAGCTAAATGCAAATTATTAACGCCATGGCATGGCGATTGTCAAAGCCCTGCTCAGCGCTCATGCAAGTTTCTTCTATTCCTCCAAAGACGCGGACATTTCGTACTCGCGCGCTACAAGTTTTGAAGTTCTCTGTAATACCAGCAAGACGGACACATTGGCCGCATCGTTACACTTGGACATATTTAATTACAGTGTTTGCCGCAAGGTGAATGGAAACGAAGTGTGGCCTTGTTTCGACTTCGAATTTCGAAATGAAACAAACCGAATAAGTATAACGAAGACAGACTTACAGGGTACGATGCTCAGTTAACATAAGACCGCGCGTCCGAGACCGAACTTGCAGTTTCAAACCGCCGGCTTTCGGTTCCGTGATTGTACTCGCTTTTACGTTGAAATATGATGTGGTCAGCTCTGGAATATCTACCGATCCGTGGCATGTGATTTTGAAATTTTCAGTTGCTCTGATGCCAAAGTACTAGGTTGTTTTTCCAACTTCCCACCTTCTCACCGGGCCACCATAACAACTCTCTTGCAATTAGATCCTTGGCGAAACCGATTGGCTACGAATATTTGTTCATTGTGCGCAAAGTGGGGCGCATGAATAACATACAAATGCCCTGTAAAATAATCTGAGATACCTGTGCTGAAATATGAAATACACTACAACGCTGTGCACCTCCTAAGTCCGTCCTCTAGATATAAAGATGAAATATAACAGATAGACGAGACCTATGATGAAGGCCCAATTACAATCTTGATAACCATGTTTCCATCCTCGTCTTTGCCACGAGCCAATAATTCAAAAGCTCGAGCGGTATCTTCTAGAGGAACGCGGTGTGTAATAAGTTTTTCGATATTGCGGAGCTTGCCCGATGCGAGTAGCTTGAGAGCCTCAGGGTATGTGTTGGCATAACGGAAAGACCCGTGAATGTCTACTTCACGCAGGGCTGCTGTGGAGAGCGGAAGCAAGACATTCCGTGACCCCATTCCAACCAGCATGACTTTGCCACCCGCGACAGCAGCCTGAAAAGTCGCCAGTGAGCATTGATCGAAGCTCTGCAGACTATCAACTTACGTGGACCGACATCTGAATACAGGGCTCAGCGCCCGTGCATTCAAAGACTACGTCAAAACCCTCAGGCTCGTTGAATTGGGCCAAGGCAGCGGAGACGTTGTCTTTGGCACGTCGAAGCTGCTCTTCGGTTGTCTTAGCCTTGTCGACCATGGGCAAGCAGTACGTTTGTGAAGCGAAACCGTAGGACTTCGCAAAGTCCAGTCGCGTCTGGTTAATGTCAATGACAACGACCCGAGAGGCACCGTATGCGTTGGATAGTGCACAAGCGAGGATACCAATGGCGCCCACACCAAACACGAGAACACGCTGACCTGAACCAAGATTGGCTCGTCTACCGGCATGTATCAAAACTGACAGTGGCTCAGCCAAGGCGGCTTGTTCGAAGCTGCAGTTATCAGGAAGACTGAAGTGGTGTTAGAAAGTGTGGGGGAACATTAAAACAAACGGCTCACGGATGAATAACGTGAGCCGGGTGGTTCATGCGGTCTTGTAGGGTCCCGTCAAGGTGAGGGAAGGTCTTCGCACTACTGGCGAAGCGCATACCCTTACAAAGATTGTAACGGCCAGCTTGGCAATAATTGCACTCTTTGCACATGATGCCGGCCTCGATTGCAACGCGCTGGCCGGGAACAAGATGCTTCACACCCGGACCGACAGCAGTGACTACACCTGCTGATTCATGGCCGAGGACGAGAGGTTCTTGGAGTGCAAAATCACCATTCCGACCCTCTAAATAATAGTGCACTAAAAAACTTTGGTCGAAGCTCAAACTTTTAGGACGCAAATGACTCACAGTCGCTGCCACACAGACCGGTTGATTGTACTGCTACTTGTGCATGGTTGTACTGTGGAGGCCAGAATGGGCGTTCTTCGAGACGAAGGTCCTTAGGACCGTGAAGGACGACAGCACGCTGCAACTGAACCGCGACGGGGGACATATTTGTGACGGGTGGAGGGAAAGTGTTAAGGGACGTACATGCTAGCATCAACCGGTGCCCTTATATATACAATATAAAGTTGCAAGAAGGAGCAGTCTCGTGAGGAGAACTTCATCTTGATACAATACAAACTTATCATTCAACCACATTGGGAAAGATCCCTTCGGTCCGGTTAACCGCATCCGTATTTGCAAAATGCGAATCAATAACAAAACCTGTAACACAACGTCACATGTGACAACTGCCTTTTCTGATTGTATATGGCTACATTGGGAATATTCGTGACATATATATATTTATTATTATTAAAAATAATTTATCGAAATTTCCCTGCCGGTTGCGTCCGATTGTTCGGGTCGTGAGCCGATGCGGGGTAAAATCAAATCTCGGCCAATAAAATATTACGCCTCGCAAGAATATATAAAGATTCGGGTCGTCTCCAATACATGTGAATCTTTCTCGAAATGGATCCAACCCCCTCTGTTCCATCTCCACAACTCTTTTCTCTCGCAGGCCAGAATGTCCTCATTACTGGAGCTACCAGAGGTAATGTACTTGTCTCCCCCTTAACTTATTTTCAACTAATTAACATTAACCTAACGTTAGGCATAGGTGCTGCCTGCGCACTGGCTTTAGCTCAAGCGGGCGCCTCAATATGTGTTGTTCAACGGCATACCTCTCCGGATACAGAGCCAAATATGGACACTGTGAACGCCATTCGTGCGTTAGGCACGAACGCGCAAGTCGTTCATTGCGACTTGGGCGACTTGGATTCTGTCAGGGAACTGTTCCCCAAGGCATTAGAGCTCATGGGTGGTAATATTCATATCCTGGTCAATTGTGCTGGAATACAGCGGAGATCCCCGAGTGTCAGTTTCCCGGAGAAGGATTGGGATGATGTAGGTTGTCCACTCATGTTATGTTTAACCTTCCTGGCATCAGATTCTCAATATTTCTCTCCATTCCTAGGTTCTCGATGTGAACCTCAAATCTGTATGGCTTTTATCCCAAGCGGCAGGCCAGCATATGGTTCCGCTTAGAAGGGGGAAAATTATCAATTTCTGTTCCCTGCTGACATTCCAAGGCGGCTTAACCGTCCCGGCTTATGCCGCCGCCAAGGGCGCGCTCGGCCAACTCACCAAGGCTCTCAGTAACGAATGGAGCCAGCATAACGTCCAAGTAAACGGCATTTGTCCAGGGTATATCGCCACAGATATGTACGTGTATCTTTTCTTGTTATCGCCTGGGCGTCTTTGTGAAATTACCCCGCTTGTACGAACCCGTGACGTGAAGTACCGTCAACTTGATCTTCCCGCCGGCTGAGCCTTCATTTCGCACTTTTTCCTTTCTTCTCTTCAACTCTTATCATTCGGCTCTTGGGCGTCTACTTGCATTCTCCACCCTGAGTCTGACCGCCTTCTGATATGCCTTTAGGAACGAAAGGCTGCTAGCGGACCCCACACGTTCTAGACAGATATCGGAGCGGATACCCGCAGGGAGGTGGGGGAGTCCTGAAGACTTTGCTGGTCCGGTTGTGTTCCTTGCCAGCAGCGCAAGTCAATATGTCTGTGGCGAACTGTTGGTTGTCGATGGTGTATGTACATTCCGCAACTTGGCATCAAAACCTACTCATACGTGATTATCAGGGCTGGATGGGTCGTTAGAACAGAGACCGCCGCCGTTCTCACGACAAAAAGTCGAGAGGTTGTAGAATCCATGTACATATCTGAGAAGCACTTGCAGATGAAGTACGTACCATAGGCAGTTTGCGCTAAGGCATCTCGCTGTGTCAACATGAGGATAAGCTATATTACTTTTCGGATTGGATCATGAGATAGCGTGTTCCATAGTGGATATCGAAGGGCTAGTTCATATCTAATTCTCCAGTGCTTTGGGCTGGCTGCGAGTGCTTGCTCATGTTAGTATGGTGAGCGTTGACCAGCTGCCCCTTGGCAAAGATAGCCTATCTTCCCTCAGGCCTCAGGCCCGACCGCCGATCATGTTTACTCGGTGGCGGGTTAAGGAGAAAAGAAATTTTAGGCAAGCGTGATACAAAGACGTGACTTTTAAACACTGTCACGCCTTAACATAGATCTTCATTTCCACCAATTTCATTGATTCAAATTCATAGTACTGTGCTATAGTTTAAGCGCAACAAAATCTGTTGTGGCAAAATTGAGTGAGTTCTGGGACGCATGGGTAGTAACCGATACAGTGGTGTCCTGATAATTTGCGGCCCATCAAGCGCATTCCCTGTTTTGCCGACGGGCCGTGTCTTCCGCATGATTCGGATGTTGCCCATACGTTGTCGTCCGTGACAGGAGACCGCCACGACCACTACCTGTGATCATATTGTGCGTGTGTTCACTGTTCCCATCCGAAATTTAGCACTGTCAGAGTATCACAAGCTGATGCCGAAGAGTTTAACACTGGTAGCCAAACGGCTACAGCCGGGCTAGCAGCCCTCAGTGGTAGTGCCAGATCATGTGTGCACCGCAGAAATTGTGCTGAATTCATTCTGGTACGTTTTTAATCTCCACTGTAATGGCCAAACTCGACCGACATCATGAAGATGGTAAAGGGCTCGTGATTTAACTTTAAATCAACTAAGGTTTAGCATGACGTTGATCGAGCCATGCGTCACGATGCGCATACTAGCCGCATCATTCCATTCGGAATCGGCGGGTCTTCGTTACGATGTTGGTAGGTCTAGGGCTTGTTATTCGGCTTCGGGCCTAGTTGAATCACGAGTACGTGGCACTTCTGGCAACAGTAAATGAGGGGACGAACCTCGGTGAACGATTTCCGTTCGGTGATTATGAGGAGACGAAGAGGGGTGAGCATTAGTGCCGGATCCTGGACTCCTAACGAACACAGATATCGCTGGCATTATCATCCGACTCGGGGTTGCACGTGTGGGCGACGAGACCACCTGTGGAGCTAGATGGTTGCTTCTGAGTCAATACAGGATGGCACCCTGTGATCTGTGGCCCCATCGGTGAGGAAAAGCGCTTAACGCAAGGCAGCAACTCAATCTATTTTTTCATGCATGATCGAGATGAGGAAGACGAAGCATGACAAGAAGAAACAAACAGATGCGTGCTCGCAGCGGGATTTCCGCAAATCCCGTCTCAAACTAGCTCCAAGTTGTGAAACACCCGGTCACATCGTGAAGTTAGTCATATATTTGTATTTGCTCAATTTTTTTTTTCGAATTCGTGTGCGTATTAGAAGTTCTTCTAAAGTTCTAGTTAAAGCTTTTCAGGCCAACCCGCCGAGAATCATGGAACCGTAGAACTAGATATATCGCCCACGGGTAATGATCTAATCATTAATATCATCCTGAGGACAACCCAATCTCGAGTACATGTTCACGCGGGCCGGTACTCCTGAGGGGAACCGAATCATTCGTATACACATTTCGAAAGCCTGGTTCAAGGGCTTCCAAGGGTCACCGGTCATCGTCCGACGCTATTAGTCGTGCCTTGTGATGTCACAACTGGCAACAACGTAGCTTATTCCGGATGTTCGGTACGAACCAAACCGCTTCAGGGGTACATGGTGGTGCCTAGAGATAATATTACTACGGTGAGACGGAGTCAAGTGGTGCTTGGGGCTCGCATGAACGGGGTTCATAAAACTTCGCCCGCAGGCGATCTTCAGCCGGGCAAAAGTAGTTCTCCCTAGACGAACCAGACCAAGGAAAATGATAGGGTAAAGGTTTAACGTCATAAAACCACCCACCCCTTCGATTCAGGCCTCGAAGTTGCGATATCAACAACCGCTTCTAATTCCAGTCTACAAAATTCTACAGCTCCACCTGTTTGCTTGCTGCCGGGTTGATATTAACAGACATCGATGTTTGTATGTACTGATCATGATACATACAGCATCGGGATGTTACCGCATCGTGATTTTATCGACACCGAGCGACTTGCAAGCATACATTCCATCGTGATTGTTATGAGGTAGCAAGGAACCGACTTTTTCGGTGACGGCATCTGGCTGGCCGAATACTCAGTTACGCAGCCATATATGCTAGGAATTACAATGAATGAGTCCAGAAGAATATGAGACGAATACGTACAGTTCCATACGAAACTGATGCTTAGCACTCGCTCAATTAACCGGGCATTTGTTCAGTCGAGATAAGTTATCCGGACCGAGTTTACGCTCAGTCCTGGCCCAATCACACGTCAACCCACAGAAGTCAACGGAGATGAAAGCTGGAAGAGGCTGGAATCACGTTTGAGTTGTTTCGTACACAAGTTACCAGGATGCAGGATATAATCTTCACCTTTGTATCCTCAGTACCTCTCAGGCTAGGTAGTCTCAGGCAGACTGAATAGAAGGAAGATTAGTCTCCCGTAGTCAGACCCTAATAGAATAAAGCAGCTTGTAATGGGAACTACCCCAAGTCACGGGAACTCGTGGACATTGGTCGAGTGAACCTTGATCAATTCGACCGCGTTGCGTTCGAAGATCAGAGGACTACCTCGTGCAACTCGTTTATGATGACCCTTATTGCTGCCCCGACAACCCTACGAATCATTCACTTCATCTCCGTTGATTTCATTCTTCAGAGAGTATGAACAGTGCTTGCATGGCCCGAGAAGCTGATACAAGCGCGATGGGGAACTCCATTGTACTCCATTCGTAGATCAGATGGCAGCCCAATCGATATTACGTGGCATATGAGTTGAACGTTGATGTTGTATGTAGGAGCACTTCGGGCATGGAGTAATTGACCCATCACTTCATTCAGTCAGGCATGTACGTAGCCCCAGACTCGGATTCGTCAGTAGTACTACTTGAAGCAGATATTAAAGTACATACTAATGACTGCCCGAGAGTGTCATTTGTGATGCGTTGAGTGTAAATTCAACAGCCAAAAAAATCGAATCGTAGACATGACTGATCAAGGTGACACCGTTTACCAAATTTTCAGAGGGAGAATCATCGAGGTTCTTCTGGTAAAAAGAATACTGTTCGATAGCCTGCCCCAATTGGATCACCTGTCTATCTGCGATGACAATCGCCCTGGTCTTCAGCCGAGTCCTCAGTGAACCACCACTCACCAAGCTTCAAAGATGTCAGATGCCCCAGACCTGTTAGAATACTTGATAGGTACGAATCTCTCGCGTAAGCGAAATGCACTGGACAACCTCGTACAAGTTACGATGAAAAAATGATCGGTGAAAAAGGACTATATGATAAGGAGCGTAAAAGTGGATGAAGAACGGGAGGGAGATGTTTGATAGGATGGACCAGAATGGCAATGTGATGACAGACATGCCAGGGGCCATCCAACAGATAGTAGCTCAGCACTCGACACCGGGCGGCCCACTCTGCTCACACATTACTACTATGTGCACGACCTAGATTGATACCTCGAGTGTAGCCGCCCTTGGCATGTCTGAGTCGTACTTCCGACTTTCGACCTCGCAGTGTCAAAGATCGGAAAAGGAAAGTTCAGGTTTGGCGTCCACAGGTAAGTTCCTTCGAGCGATCCGGCGACCCGAGGGGGGTTGACAAATTGTCGGACTCCTGAATTAGAAAAACGACGTTGTAACCCTTACTTGGGCGCTTTAGGAAACATGGATTCTGGATGACGTTTGAACTTTGCACACGTTGCTGCAATAAGAGAAACGGAGTGTACTTTCAGATCATCCAAGATGGACCCAGACGTAAATGGCCTAGTAAGTCGTATCCGCAGCGTACTTAGTGCTGAGCACTACGATCAGACTGTGAGGGTACCTAGATGACAAGTACTCAAAGTGTTAATGTCCAGCATACAAGTGAGCGTCCTCACTTTCCGACTCGAAGTCACAGCCAACATTTTCTGAGACAGCCATCGCTCAAACAGACCAAAAATAACACTAGATCCCAATAAGATAATTATAAAAAAATACAACGCCTAACGATACAGCTGATAACAAAGGAGGGTTCTTCACTTGCCGCCAGAGCTCGAGAACTGTCCCAGCTGTTAATAACGGCGTTTGAACAAAGAGTGACGTAAATCTCACCTTCGTCACAGACTTCGTACCCTCAGAAATGGCATGCTTAGCAAGCTCTCCGGGAAGTATGAGACGGACCGCCGTCTGTATTTCACGGGATGAAATCGTTGATTTCTTGGAATATGAAGCGAGCTCTGCAATGAACAGTTAAATGAGATTAAAACAAAGTGAAGGCCACATACTTGAGGCTTCCGTGGCAATGCGCTCGAAAATATCATTGACAAACGAGTTCAAGATGGCCATAGCTTTATTAGATATGCCAGTGTCTGCGTGTACCTGCTTGAGCACTTTGGAAACACGTCAGACCGAGAGCTTTCTGACAGAACATGTCGCGTTACCCTTGTAAATGTAAGAAGAGTAAGTCTCCTTGCGGACTTTTTTCCGCTTCTTCTTTTCCTCACCAGTAGCTGGAGCTGTAGCAGTCTTAGAGGTCTTCTTTGCAGCTTTAGCACCCTCAGTGGTTTTGACAGGGGTCTTGGCCGCGGCTGGGGCTTTGCCACCAGTTGAGGCGGGTTTAGGTGCCATAACAGTTATCTACTGATAACTCAATGATGTGAGGGGGATGATGGCAGTCGCAATGATGCGAGAGGGATGATAGCAATGGCGGTTACAACGTTATAGAGGCGAAATAAATTGACAACACCTCCTATATATACCTTCACGTGACTTTGCACTTATTTGGCTGCGACGCGTCTTTGTTGATTGTGGCGCGCGTCTAGACTATGGACTATAAATACAGCGTTCTTCAAGTGAATCGTCTAATTACCTCAAACCCTTAAAACTTTGCCTCTTCTACTACCTTTTTATTCACCACTACACACTCTTGATGCCTTCTGCAAAGTCAAGCGGTAAGGGTAAGGTTGGCGGCAAGGTCAAGAGCGAGGAGACCAAGTCCACGTCCCGTTCCAATAGAGCTGGCCTCCAGTTCCCCGTCAGCCGTATCCATCGTATGTTGAGGAGAGCCAACGTCAGCAAGCGCATTGGGTCTGGTGCTCCTGGTAGGTTGCCAAGTTTGCTAGCCTCGCATTGAAGTTGATCCGTATTTTGTAGTATACCTTGCTGCCGTACTCGAGTACTTGTCGGCTGAAATCTTGGAGTTGGCCGGGAATGCAGCTCGTGACAACAAGAAACGCCGTATCAATCCTCGTCACCTTCAACTAGCTATTCGTAACGATGAAGAGTGCGTTCCTATATTGGCTTATTCATCGCAGTCTTGACTTACTTCGTCCTCAGGTTGAGTAAACTGCTTGGAGATGTGATCATCTCTGAGGGCGGTGTCGTACCTTACATCAACCCTGCAGTACGTTGTTTCCTCTGCTAGCTGCTCAATCCTTCTAAACAGTCTCGTATAGCTCCTTCCTGCAAAAAGCAAGAAACAAAGTCTTGACAGCCAAGAGGTGTAATTCACCCCGTGTATTCCAGTTTCGCATGCCTCATTGTGTACCACCACTGTGCATATTTACTTAGTATACTTAATCTGTAGGACGTACTTCTCAACGTGCTTCGAGTTTTGCACCGTACGCAGAGAATTCAAAGCATCGCTTTGCGTACACCTTGTCTTTATTGCCCCAACGAATCCTAACCACTGCAAGAAAGATTCGAATATCCTAGGTAGCTCTAAGCCGTGAAGCGTATGGGCAAAGTTTTGGACGAAACACTTTCCAACTTGTTCCCAGTGCTATGTGATTGTTGCGTGACGGCATTGCATCAGGTTGCAAAGCGCTACATTGTAGATGTTGTCTAATTTATTAATTATGGTGTTGTAAGACGCAGTCGTTCTGAGGGAGCGTGAGCGCTGAGCGTTCAATAAACACCACTCAAATTGGTGCAAAAAAAAAGAAAATGCGACATCCACCTATCACGATCCACGATTCAACCAGCCAACATCCAAGCCTGTCATTGTCTTTATGTTCTCTGGATACGAATGCGTGCTCTCCGTCAATAGTCCTGCGAGCTTGCGACAAACTTTGATCGGATAGAAGAGGTGCTCTGCTTGAGGGAACCCAGGGTATCGAGCCAGTAGGCTATGTGGAGGATGTCAGAGAGGCAAGGTAATGTTCATCGGGGATCACGCACTCTTTCAAAGCTATCGTTGACGACGATGGCCCCAGAATCCTGTACAACACCTTTGACGCATCGATGGAGCCCTGCTTCGGAAGAAGGTACGGCGTGGTGAGCATATACGAGACACGGATCTTCGGCTTGAACAGCCATATCTTACGCGGAGTGTAAGGAATCTAAACGGTGTAGTCAAAGATGATACAAACCAGAAGTCGCGGCCGCTCCTCCTCTTCATCAGAGATAACAAAGCGGTACGTTGCATGAGCAGATACATGCTCGAGCATGTCTTGCATGATGAATGCAGACATCGGGAATCGGGGAAGTCTGTAAGGCAGTCAGCACACTAGCATAGGAAAACTATGCGACTACGAACTCCGCTATTTGGCTGATTGGCCGCACCGCATACTTGAGTAAACGGTACATCACTGAAACCGTGCCATCTGGATTGTGTCGTTCGTGCCGCCGACCAATCGTTGCACCACATATGCATCGTGCCAGCCACGACTCTTCACCTTGCTGAAGAGAAATTAGTTAACCATCACAATCGACAGGGAAACGAAAAGAAAAGAAAAGAAAAAGGATAAAATTGTGCACTCGAGCGTAGCTCCCATCACATGGTCCTCAGTGAAGAAAGTTGTTTGAAAGGGTGACTCGCGAGTTGCCTCACGTTCAATTTTGGACGCTTTGTATCAACCGAAAGTGAAACTTGCCGCAGTCTCACAGTGCATGCCCCACTACTTGATGGTGCGAAGAAACCTGCAGGGGCTTCCAAGGCATCAAAGCAGAGCACCGACGATCGACTAGCGGCCGCTGGTGGAAGCCCAACGTCGGTCTTCTTGATCGTCCTACAATAACACGAGTTCGATAGGAAATGCATATTCACCAGAGGCTGCTCGGTGCAGGAGACATTATTGGATACGACTGCCGATTGCTGGAAGAGGATGTAGCCACATCCAACCAGAGCTTCGCTCTCCTCTGGCCAGAACCCACGGCCATGTTTTGCGACGTGATCATGTAGCGTTTGGTCTGCATGGCACATCCAGGCTTCGACAAGTTCTTCCCAGTGTTCTGATGGGAGGTCGCGGTATTTTATCAACTTTGGGCTGTGGACGAGGGGGAGAGAGCAAGATATGCAGGACCAGGATGTCGGCTTCAATGATACAAGTTGCTCAGCAGACATTAATGGAGTAGGTTCATCGGGTGAAGAAGACCTCGCAGCCTGTGGGTTCGCGATCCCAATTTTGAGCTCGTAGTGTCCTTGGCGGATTTGGACATCCTTCTTCCCTGGAGCGACTCGGACAGGCAGGCATAGTGGAGGCGAGGAGGCCCAAGAGCTTCTAATTACCAGCCAGTCACCTTCTGTCCCACTGGCCGAAGTTGGTAACACTTCAGCCTGCAGTTCTGTGTCAACGGGAATGCCCGAAACTGTCACGAAGACCAGGACATGTCTCAAGGTTTCGTGATATTCGGCGACATAGGAAATATCGAGTGCAATGCCCCCTGCACAGCTCTGATTAGGTTATGTTGACGATAATCTCTTAGTGCTCACCTGGCTGTTCTGTTCCGGATTGGACCTGTCCATGGGACGATCCCGGTCTGCTGGAGCTCTTAGACAGCCGTCGGCTTAGTTCAGCTGCAGGGCGCAACCACTGTGGGGCAGATATACTTCGACTGCGTGACTTCTTATGGCTTGTTGTCAAAATATCTGGAACCGGCTCGTCATCAGGCGCATCTGTAGAGGAGGACATCGTTTGATGGTGTGACTCGTGAGGGATACTCGACATTGATTCGCGGATGAACTCCGGGAGCGTGACAAGCTCATCCAGTGCTCTGACTTTGGGTTGCAAGATGGCATCTTGGTTATGTAATCTCCCAGCTCCCGAACGTTGGATAAGATGATCGACGAATGCGCCTCGCTAAAAGGATCTCTTTGATAAATAATACTCTCTGGCCAAAATAGGCTGGAATTACCTGATCCTCGTACTGCTGCTTTGCTTGCCTGAGCCTAATCATCCGCCTGCTATCCATGATAACCGACTGATCGGTCAACCTGCGGTCCGATGCTTTCCCGAGGAGCTCAAGCATGTGGTCAAGGTCGCGCATATCCTGATCATGAGCTTTCTGCTTCCCCTTAACTATGGAAGGCTGGACTTTAGGACCTTCAAGCCGTGCACGCTCCATTTGGGCAAGCTTGGCGCTCTTCAATTCCACTCGTTGGTTGTGTAGCTGAGGTGCAACGAGGTACAGACGCTCGATTGCCAGCGTCACAGCATCAAAATCCATGCGCAGTTTCTCGTTGGAGATGCTGGGAGATGGTATCGACCTTGGTGGCTGCATGTCAACCTTCTCGGAAGATGATTGATACTCAGCATCGTATTCTGGGGGTGTCTCGAAGTCGTGGTCTACGTGGTCATATTGAGGTGGGAGGTGATCTAGGGAGGAGGGACGGTGGGAATCGGCGCGATCTTTACAAAGTGCTGTTACTGTTTCTAGTTTGCGGTCAATCTTGGACCAAAGGAGCGCGGTTTGTACAGTTTGTACCGGGGATTGCGGGGATAGAATGCTTGCCCTTGCCTTCCGTTCCAACTGTAGATCGCCAAGTTGCTTTTTTAGGGTGCTTATGAGTTCAGCGGGATGTCGAGCGATAAGGCCAGGAGAAGCAGATGAAGATGAAGAAGATGCCTGAGAGACTGAATCCAAAGGAGAAACTGCAGGCAACTGGTCCAAGTCCAAAAGGAGCGACACTATGACTTGCGCAAAATGTGCATCCTGTCTGTTCATAGAAGGCGCTAGGGCATCGACTCGATCCCTAAGTTCTTCTAGGAGAGTTGTGTGGTCATCCTGGACTTTGTGTGGTATCTCCCCACCGTCATGATTTCTGAGATTTAACACAAGCGTCTCAAGTGCTGAGTATGATTGTGACGCCTGCTCGCGGTGCATAGAGGCTGGCATCGAGTGACGCCTGTCTGGGACAATCGGCTGCCATCTTGTAGGGACGGATAATAAGTTATTGAGTGTCATGAGACACGAATTCTGCACGGCAGTGATTGATGGTATGATAACTGTCTGCAAAATTGGCTAAGCATTTGGAGACACATCATTGAGACACCCATCACTCACAAACAGTCTTTCTGGTGCAATGTGGTTTACATTATGTAGCGCTGTTGCCGGTCGCAGCGTACTTTGCGATACGCGCCCATTGACGCAGGCTTCATACTCTACTTGCTCCTCAGCGAGTTCTTCCAGAAGTGCTTCTTGAAGTAGCTGCTCTCTTTCTTCTGCGGTCGGAAATGGTTTCGGAACAGAAGTTCGAAGGCTTTCATCCTGCTCGGCGGGCTGTACGACTTGTGTACGAACGAGAGTCGCCATGAACAGCGTTCTCGGACCGTTTCTGCGATTTCTGGGGTTTTGGCTAAAATAGTAGGTGGAGGCAATTGACAACACGTGGTCAAGGTCCAGGTGCCACGGTTCGATCGGCAGCACGGCGACGCGAAGAACGTCAACTACGTTTGTTGCACGTTTTGCCGATAGCCCTTGAGCTCGCCGTTGGCGATAGAGCAGTGAAAAGGGAGCTGGGGATCTGCTAGGGACCTGCACCAATAAGCTTAGTATTTCATCAGTTATATCTCAGTGCGGTGTCTCAGGTGTATTATAATAATGCCTCGTGGCAGTATCTTGTTATGATGCAGGCGAGCGCTTGATTCAAGTAATTCGGGACGCAGGAAGCGAAAATCCCAACTCCTTTGGTGCAGCCGAGCCTTTCAATGGAGCATTGCAATTGTTGCTTCTCGCGTGCTCCCCACACCCTTCGCAATCTACACTCACCACCAGAACTCCCTTAAGAACTTCATCCACATCCTACCGAAAGTTTTATAACTAAAACTAACGGCTACTTGCACAGCTGCCACAGCATATATAACAGAGAACATGTATCGCGGTATGATTAATGTTTCTATTTTGCACACAAAACGTGGCCGAGCCTGTGTACCTTCTTCCAGCTGCCGGTCCCGCACCTGCAGCTAACCAGTTCAAAGACCACACAGGTGGTTTCCTTGGAGAAACAGTTAATCAACCACGCGTCGATCCTCCGAGATTAGATTCTAAACGGAGGCAGACGTTGTTCAATCTCTTAAATGCTTTAAACGAGCTCAGCGAGGCCGAATCTCTTGGTCGAGGTCAGCTTTCCTTGCTTTGAAATCCTAGGCTGCTCATCGACCACTCAACTCAGACTTTGAACAGAATCCAAGCTTTGAGGATGACAGAGATGTCCGTGAGTAGGATCATCTGACAGTTGCACATTTGGTTGAACGTCAGATTAGCGACTGTTGACGAGCAACTACAGGTTGCAGGAGCAGAGGCATTTAACAAATTTCACAAGTTCGTTCGTCATCAGCGCTGCAAATTTATTATTATTAAATTTTCTTTCAGGAGGATTAATAGTCTCGACAAAGAGGTCACTGCTGTTCAATAAGCTTTGCGGCTGATTTGGCTGACGCGGTGTTCCCACTGACAGCTCAGAAATTTTGGCAATGCTGCACGACAGCTTGGTAGTTCCGTCGGAATTCTGTCCTCCGCGTTTCGGCTCCGCGAACGTCTTGCACAAATTCTCTTCCTTTTCCGGGACAACGCGGCTGATCTTTTTCCTCGCAAGGTCTCCCGTCAGCAGCGTGAATTTTTGGTCAATCCCAATCTGATGGACAGAAAACGCAAAGCTCGACGGCGAAAGAGCATGCCAGGGCGTGTTCCAGCTAACATAGAAGACAGCCTTGATCTTGAGAGCCTCCCAGAGCAGTTCGAGCACTTCGCTACTGCTCTCATGACCTTTTTGAAATGCCTGAACGAATTTCCGGAGTTCACCGATGAGGCTGTTAACACCTCGATAAAGTCATTTGAGGGCGATTTGAAGGTATAAATTCGCACATCCTTGCCTAGTGCTTGGTTAATTTTCAGCAGTACTGGGCATGTTGTTTACAAGATTACAGAGGTAAGGCTCTCCTAGGACTCAGTGGCTGTAATTCTAAATATCTTATTTCAGGACAATTCAAATATCCTGCTGTGCAGCGCTATGTTCATGACCTTACGGCTGAAATGGGAGAGCACATTGACAGCATTACTGGGACGTTGTCTATGTTCATAGAAGTCGGTGTGTTATCCCGTGATCTAACCAGGCGACATCGCTCTGATTTTATCCAAGGTGTTCCGACTATTCGATTCGCACAGAAGCACGGTGCAGCAAACCTTTTAACTCTCTCCACCGTGGCCACGTTCTTCTCCGCCGTCACTGCGACTACGCTGCAGTTCTCGTATTCTCAAACTGGAGATACACTCTCCGACGGAGTTAATGCGTTCTGGTTCTCCTCGCTTGTATTCAGCATCGCTGCTGCTGTTAATAGTTTGCTGGGGCTTTCTTGGAAACAAGCGATGTAGTAAGTGCCTCTTGGACTTAAGGCGGGTCCCAGCTGATGTGGATAGTCGATCACCTGGTGATCGTGTACCGTGGTGGGTACTGATATGGATTAAACGATCACCCCTAGTATTTTTGGTGATGTCTGTGGCTTGTTTTTCGGCCGGACTTGTACTGTTCACGTATTCTACGAACCAGGTGGGTTCCTCTAGGCTATTTTTGGTATTTCCTTCTACTCACGATGCATAACAGGGCAAAGTTACATCTACAATTACGACTGTTTTTACTGCATTCACCTCATTTGGCCTAGCAGCGGTTTCAGCCTGGTTCGCCTCTGAGAGATGGACATTTGTGCATCATCGCGGGTCGAAGTGGCTTTCTGACGTCCTGAAAGACGCTCTGCGACACTTCATGGCACTGCGTCTTGTCTCGATCGTCAGCAAAGGCTTTGGTTGGGGCTCTCGGTATGTGCAAAAGGGTGTCGAGGTGGCAGGACACAAATTCAGGCGGGTGTCGTCGATGGGGACAATCACGACAACCGCGTTAGAGCAAGGCGAGTTTGCTCACACTGTGTCACGCTCTCCTGAACCCCTTTCTCCGCTATCGCCCGTCCGACAATCCACGGACTCCCACTCGCATTTTAGTGCCGAGGCGTCTTCACATCCTAACTTGGAGTTGCCAACCACCACCTTCAGTGACATGTCAAACTCTCCTATTACGCCTCGAGATCGTTTGACAAGTGCAATTCGGTCCGTCATGATGCTACAGTCCGCAACGTCTTCTCCCAGCAGCCCATTTTCTTCTCCTGCGCGGAAGCGGACGACCTCGTCGGCGTTCACAGATGTATCGAGAGGGAAGTCAGAGATAGGTGTTGCCCCAACATTTAGAGGGTCCAAAGTCGCTTCTCTCATACCGAAGCTCAAGAGCTTGGAGGCAACGCAAGATCTAGCTTCACATTCAGCACTCGTCAGGCATTTACAGTTCTCACCTAACGGGAAATTTTTAGCGACTTCAAGGTAGGACCTCTCAGGCTGAGGAGTATGTACACATTGATGATATTTTTTTTATTCACAGCTGGGATCGGACATCCATCATCTTTCGCGTCGGGGTGTGTGATACTAGTGGTTGATCGAACGTGGCAATAACATTTCTGCAGGAACCTTGCGTGCCCCATCGCGTGCTTGCCCATGCTTCTGGCTTTGTTGGTCAAGTTGCATGGTACGCTATTGTTGGTTCATGTTCATGGCTTGCTGACGTTTTGGTAAGGTCCCCGGCTGGTGTGCTTCTCCTTACACGGCTCAATCGAGCGATCAAAATTTGGACAGAGGTTGGTTGAGCGAGCAGAAGAGCAGTGCCGTGCTGAGTTATGTGTTATTTGCAGGATGGAGTGTGTCGAAAGACCATTGAACGTCACCATCATGTCCAGTCAATTGCATG
>QFEN01001033.1:59754-72230 GCA_003316125.1 Auricularia polytricha
TTTTTAAAGTTTTCCTACGGCTGGCAACTGCTTGCACATAGGTGGCCGTACAGTGATCCTCATCGTCCGCTCAGCCAGCTTGTAGTAAGGAGGTCGAGTACCCTGTAGATCTCGACGCCAAACCTACTCATATCAAGAGGGATGGACTGTGATGTTCGCCCGTTCATCTTACGTTTTTCTCAACCAGGCCACTTCGACTATTTGCAAGCGACATGGTCATATACCAGTTTGCACTTTGTACCACCATACCGAAAGCGGGAGACGCTGATCACAACACTCAGTCGGGAACGTTTGGTTTGGAGACAGAAATGTCGGCAGCAGGTGTGACTGCGCATGCGTGGGCGTTCTGGAGTATTTTGCGCTGGACTGGAGTTCATTCGGGAGCCATACACCAGTTCACGTTTGGCTCATCAAATCAGGGCATTCGTATACGTATTGCACATATGTTTCGCTGTGAAGTTGGCTCAGTAGCAAGAATTGTGAAATTTATTTCATACATGCAACAAAGAAATGTTCCATTGGATTGATCGGCCTTCAATCGAGGCTGAAAACAAATGGATGCCGACTATCCAGTGCGTTGCTTGTGGTGTTGGAGGTTGACAATGCTTATTTACTTAATGTTACCTGCGAGAATCAGTAGCACCGCAGATCTTTGCGTACTAAAGATATGCATGAAAGTATTCACTGGTCATGATTGCCTGCCTGTTGTGGGGTGATCGAGTCATTTTACATTGGGCGTTCATGAGTACAGTTATCTCCTTCACCGTCGTTAAAATAGTTCTCTGCATAATCATTGCCATGTTATCGGCGTCCAAATCATAGCCTGAGTTGGCTGAGTAGCTGCGATCTAGCGTCTGATCTGATTTATCCTGAAGGGTTTGTTAATATTATCTGACGTCGTGAATTACCAGGTCCTTATAATAGCGACCTGGGTTCGCTATAGAAAATCATCAATATCAAGGCGTTTTGCAGTGGTTTTCTGTTCAACTAGTGTACGAGGTGAATGACCGACTGTTTCCAGATCGAAATGAACATCGAACCAGCCTCCCCCGGGAGTCCCGTAGGCACTGCAGCTAACGTACGCCAATAGCGATAAGTAGTAGCCCCAAGTTTCTATTTGTTAAAGTTGTCTTTGAGCTGTCCCAAGGCTGTTGCCGCCGCCAGTCGACAATGTATGTCACGGTAACACCTTTTTTCAGGCACCAAGAATGTGATGCTGGGGCTGTCCAGACAGAGGGCGCCGAAGTGAGCTGTTTCTCATCATTGGTGCGAAAACAAGAAGACCTTTTGAAAAAAAAGGATGTGGAATCTTGTTTGTGTGAGTTGAGAGTAGAAACGAAAACGGTCGGCGCCCCGGCGTGGTCACTGTGGTTATATTATTACACATCAATTTGTTCCGTACCCATGGCCGATGGGACTCTAGGCTCCATGGAACATACCTCTCTTATTTCCTGGACATCTTCCACTACATTAATCTGACCCACAGAACATGCTATCAAAACGGGTTATCGCTGCAGCACGTAGTCGTGCTTTTCTCGCAAGCAGAAATGCCCAATACCGTGACACTGCTGTGTCATTATCGAAAGGATGGTGCGTGTTGCCATTTTTTTCTCTGTTGGCAGCATAACTAATGGATGGTTACTTTGCTGTCTGTCTAGGAAAGTCGCCGACTCGCAAATGAGACGTGCATGGTTCCATTCATCACACCTCCTCCAAGGTCAGTGCTATGACGTATCTAAACAACGGAACATGATAATTCAAACTTGTGCTATTGGTCTTGCTGACCCACAGCTGAGACCGTTAAAGTGCCACAGATGGCAGAGTCCATCTCCGAAGGTACTCTTCGTTCATGGTCAAAACAGGTTGGGGATAGCGTCGAGGCTGATGAGGAAGTCGCGACGATTGAGACGGATAAGGCGAGTATCAGCTAATTTGTACCTTAATCGCACGAAAAACACACTAACATCTTCTCCTGCAGATTGATGTTTCTGTTAACGCGCCTAAAGCAGGGAAGATTGTGGAGCTGCTAGCAAAGGAGGATGATACTGTCAGCGTCGGCCAGGACCTCTTCAGAATTGAACCTGGTGAAGGTGGTAGGTCCCACATCTCTGATGAAATACATCACTTCTTCATATGGTTTCAGCATCTCCCGACCCTCAAGAACAGAAGAAGGCAAACCCTGAAGAGCCTAAGGACCAAAAACTGGACAAGACAACGCCGGAACTTTCCGCACCTTCAGGTG
This sequence comes from Auricularia polytricha, assembly GCA_003316125.1. NCBI lineage: Eukaryota > Fungi > Basidiomycota > Agaricomycetes > Auriculariales > Auriculariaceae > Auricularia > Auricularia polytricha. The sequence continues at coordinate 61,997 of QFEN01001033.1, forward strand.
CAGACAAGCAAAGTGGCGTTATTCCTTCCGAGGGACCTAAAGAGTCCAAGAAGGAAGTGAAACAGGTCTCAAAACCAAAGGAGGACAAGTCAAAAGCACCTCCATCTACGCCAAAGGCACCAGGCAACCGGGGCGAGACAAGAGTAAGCATGACATCGTTGTACCTCCTTCGAGGATGCCTACGTGCCTCTTTCCCTTAGGTCAAGATGAACCGTATGCGCCTGCGCATTGCTGAGCGTCTGAAGGAGTCTCAAAACGCTGCCGCTTCGCTCACGACATTCAATGAGATCGACATGTCGTCTCTCATGGATATGCGAAAGAAGTATAAGGATGAGGTACTTAAGGAACATGACGTCAAGCTTGGCTTCATGAGCGCATTCGCTCGTGCGTGCGCGCTGGCACTGAAGGAGATTCCTGCTGCAAACGCGTCTATTGAAGGTGACGAGATTGTCTACCATGATTTCGTCGACCTCAGTGTCGCTGTCGCGACTCCAAAGGGTTTGGTTACTCCCGTAGTGAGGAATGCTGAGGGTATGGGTTTTGTTGAGATCGAGAAGGAAATTGCCGCCCTCGGTACCAAGGCCAGGGACGGTAAGTTGACTCTCGAGGACATGGCAGGAGGCACCTTCACCATGTAAGCTTTTCTGATCCTCATTGCAAACCAAGACTAATTTCATGGCCCTAGTTCCAATGGCGGCGTCTTCGGCTCATTGTATGGAACGCCCATTATTAACTTGCCACAGTCTGCTGTGCTCGGCATGCATGCAATCAAGGATAAACCCGTCGTAGTTAACGGCCAGATCGTCATCCGACCCATCATGGTTGTCGCCCTCACCTACGACCACAGACTACTTGATGGTCGGGAGGCAGTTACTTTCCTAGGTTCGTACTCTTGTCATTCGGTCTGATCTGACATATTGACGGCATTTGCAGTGAAGGTTCGCGACTACATCGAGGACCCCCGCAAAATGCTTCTTGCATTGAACTGAGCTTGCCTTGGCGAATTCTGTTCGCGGGAGACCCGCGGTTAGGTACGCTTGTTCTTATAAGTTACAGTAATTTCGCAGTTAGTATTTTCAATGATAAATTCTCGAGTCGTCATTGTCGTTCTAACATTACCATTCATGAATGTCATTATCTTGCGGGACAATGAACGGAGCATCTCACGCTTACTGCGTCATCCACCTTCGTATCGACTTCCGGCGCATTATTCTTCTTCAAGTTGAGTGCCCGAGGTAGCCATAGTATAATCTCCCACAAGGCGGTTGGCTTACAGCAACGAGTGCCCCGAATAACATGAGATACAAAAAACTATACTACGTGTCCGAGCGTGCAAAAACGAAATAATGTCAGATAACAACGACCATCCATCGGCACGTCCGACCAGCAGACGTCAAGGTACAACCTCCTTTTCTTTCCCCTTTCGAGATGGCGGCAGCGCCAAGCTTGGTGAGCTTGCCATGCCTGCGGCGCTCGTGAACGATGCGAGGCGTCGCGTTCCCTTGAGCCCCGTTGGTGAGGAGAGAGTATTTGGTGAGTGCAAAGGACTACTTGGAACCGAGGCGTTCGAGCGTGTCGATCTAGTGGGCGTTTCGCCCTGATTTGCTTCGGTGAGTAAATATTCCACCCAGAGCCGGGAAAAAGACTAGGACAGAAAGGGCAGTGAGCTTGCGGTTACGGCAATAAAATTCGTAATGTTACCTCGGTCTCATCTGTCTTTTCCAAATCGACCGTCTTTTGACTTGGCGACCCGATATTTGACGAACGTCCCCAAAATGAATTGCCAGATGAAGTCGTTATCGAGGAGCGCTGGAGGCCGGCCCTTTCACGTTCTGCATCCGTCCATGACAGAACAGATGCAAGGAGTGTGAGCATTTCGAAGCGTTTTGCATCGGCACGTGGTGTAGAAAGAAACGATAGAAGAACGTTGTTGACCAGTCTCCGATCTACATTCGTGTCAGATGAGTTGCGCCGAAGTCGACGGAGGGCTTCCATCAGGTGCTCATTGATGATTACGGCTGAAAAGAAGATTGATATTAAGCAACATGTGCGGTGATGAAAATAGACCTTCGTGTCGCAGCTTGCCGATTAATAGATTTTTCTCCTTGACGTCCTGTTCTAGCTCTTGTGTCCGCGAGGCATGTATTTTCAGTTCATCAAGATGGGCCTGTCTAATATTTGAGCTTGGTTAGATAATCGACCACAGCATGAGGCAGACCTCTGCGTCCAGAGCTCGTCGCTTGAATTCGGCTAATGATATGGTGACATCATCGAGTTGAGATCTGTAGTCCTTCACAGCTTGTGAAAGTTCGTGTTCTTTGGCTGCCAATGTTTCAGCATGGAGGGCTTGAATATGAGATACGCGTAACATTGCTTACATGCTTGGAAATCCTCTAGCACTGACTGTAAGTTAGTCGCAGTCTCCCGTGCTGCGACCAACTCAACTGACTCTCGATCCCGAACTTCGCGTTCCACCTCCAGATCACGCCTCAACATCTCCAGGTTCAATCTTGCTTCATCACCCAACATCTTATCTTGCATTGAGGCGCGCTCCCATTCGCCACGCTCAAGGCGGCACCGTTCAAGCTCACTCAAAGTCTCCCGAAGCTCGCGTTCGCGTAAAAGACTTTCCTGAGCATTCTCGTTCAGGACTTGGCTTCGAATTGTATCTAGCTCCTTTGAATTGCGTTCTGCTTCTTCATGAGATGCGATGAGCTCGGCTTTCAAAGTCTCGACTGTGGAAACCAGATCGTCATTTTGAGCCGTAAGATGCTGAACGAGTTGTTCCCTCCTATCAAGTTCTTCCTATGCATAGTTCGTTAGGGTGCCGAGAATAATAAACACTCCAATATAAACGTACAGCATCCTGTTGCAGTTTATTGCCTAGGCTTGTGCGCATTGTCGTGAGTTTGGCTAGGAGGTTGCGATACTGTGTAGCAAGATTCTCCTTCTCCTCTCTCTCGCGTTCGAGTTCTCTCTTCAGCTTCTCAATCGGTTCCAAGTCCTCCTCGTCCGCGGGGACACGAGAATGTCCATTGACGCCAACTACGGGAGAAGACGTGGAGCTGCGTTCACTGTCTAAAGATGAACGACCATCCACATTTGCGACGTGATTAAAAGGAGAAAAGGGCCTGGCATGGACTGGGGACCTCGAGTCATTCCGGGTGCTGGCTGCGCCGTTGGAAGACATCGATCTTGTTCTTGTCATTGAATCAGTCTACTCAGTTCTCAGAGCATAAGCCACTTCACACACCAAAAATGGAATCCCACGTGCGCTTTCATTGAAGAAGGCCCTTTCATACTTTTGTAGGAGTTTGCCCTTTGTTTCGAGTTTCTTAAAAGCTTGCATTTGGGCAGCATGAATTTCGGATTAGTATCAGATCATGAGGGCCAAAACACTGGTGCAGCTCCCATCAGAGCTCTTGTGCCACACATTGTCATTTCTCGACGCGTACGACCTAGTGCGGGTACGAAAGGTAAGTGAACAGACGCCATTCATCTCACTGTGCTCACTGCTCGCCCGCAATAGACTTGCAAAGCGTTGAAAGGAATTGTAGACAATTCGGAGATGTTGCAATACACCATCGACCTCGGTTACTTCCAAATGATTTCAGTGGGATCCTCGGAAACGCACGTACCATCAACTACGCGTCGCAAACAGCTTAGACTGTATGACGCTGCACGGCAACGCGTTGAATACAAAGCGAAGTACACCCTCCCATCATCAATATCAGGATCAGGACATATATATGCGTTTGGGGGTGGCATATACGGTTCAGTTGCGGAGAACTGGATTCACTTTACACGACTGCCATCCGCGTCTGATTCTGGTGATATATGCGGCTGGAGTTATCCTGTCAATGTAACGACCTTCCTGAACTTCACTTTCTGTGCTGCGCAAGACTTACTTATTGTATTGGCACGCTCACCAGACTTGTGAGTGTTTGCATTATGTTCGCACTGTCCATTCTCAGGATAGACTGCGTGGGCAGGCGGAGTCATGCATACGAGATCCATCTGAAGTCGCTAACAACGAACTACACTCACCCCGATGCAGCGCAACCATTCCTGAAAGCACTTGACAAGTATAGTATTGGCCACCAAATATTAGATCCCGGGGGTCATGTGAAGCTCCAAATCATCGAGAATTACGTTTGTATGCTATGTAGGGCTGTTATCAGCAACGGGGACAAGGACTTGGATAGTATGCAATTGTGGGACTGGAAATCCAAGAACGGCTACCAGGTAAATCACCTTCACAAGTTAACTTGGCTAGAAATTGACGGATATGACAGTTTACTATTTTTTCCAACCATGGTATCAGCGACTACTCCTTCATTACAGAGGATAGGTTCCTCGTCTTTGTCACCTCCGGAGCTATGGAAATCTATTCCATTGTTGACAAGTCAATGCCCCCACAACGCACCGCATCAATCTTCTTACCTGCTCTCGTGGACGACTTTTCATACACGGATGTGTTCATGAGCGATAATCAAACTCCTAGTTCCAACTTCCCTTATTCTCAAAAGTCCCACCAGCAACCTTCATGCTCATTTTATCCAAGCGCAGATGATCGACTCATAGCCATCCTTGTCTGGGTCAGTCAAACGAACAAGGTCCACTCACTTTCGGACCACTCACTCTTCTATCGCTTTATTGTCCGTCGTAGTGCCATTCTAGAACTCGAAAGTTTATTTATCAAGATTCACGGCCAATCAAAATCAAACAGTCCCTGGTTGCTATGGTCGATGTGGGGACCGCAGCATACTTCGTGGTTCCAGGTTCAAAATAACGAGGACTGGCATACCTCACTCAATGGTTTCCGTACTGTGGATTCCGTTAATGAATTTAGCCCTTACCACTTATCGGACGAACATCGTCGGCTATATATCAGAGATTTCAATCCACACATCGCCCGGAATTATAGCGCGGTAGATAAATCAGGATGGCGCAGTGAAATTGTACCAGCCTACGAGGTACACGGGATGATCTCACACCCATTTACAGAACCACTGGGGTGTGCACTTGCGTATCGCAAGAGTATTAGCGAGGAGCTATTTGATGTGAGGGAGATTTTGTCAGACGAAAGTAGGATTCTGCTGGTGAAAGTGAGTCGCAACTTATTCTTGGTTCCCCCTGATGACAACGAATTGAGGTAGAAAGACGATGATGATGATTCACAAAAAATTGACATATTGGTATTCTGACCATCAATGAGAATTATCGCCTTGGAGGGATGGTCTTTTTGTGTAGGCGCGTTTCGCCCGTATGACCTCATGCAGAGCGCGTTGGTTGCATCGGGTACATAACCAAGGTGGAGCTTCTGGTTTTTCAATTGTCATTCCTTACTTTCATCTATTGATCATGATATTCACGATCCCCGGGCCTCGTGTTACGCTTTCCCCGTGTTTTGATTCCAATCGCTGCTATATAGTCGGTACCCTTCCAAGCATTATCCAACGTTATTCTTGTTTCAGTTTCAAATATTAATATCGACCCCGTCATCCGATGCGGTTGTATCTCTCTTCCTTTTTCCTCTCTGCCATATTGGAAGACATTTGACATTCGTGCAATGTATACTACCTTTAAATGTTCACGAGGGTTACCCCCCGTTCCTTTCAATGTCATCCTTACGGGCTTCCGCAATGCTTCCCCATCTTCATGTAAATGATAATTTCTGGGAGCCTTGCGGCAGTTGGACGGTCTCTATACTAGTACGGAATGTACCGTAAGGTCACTAAGCGCTAGCGCATCTCGATAGAGCTCAATGGCCTCATTCGAGTTGGACAAGTCGCTCCGCTGCCCAAATCTATGTTGAAGGCAGGTGGCAAAGTTGCTGAGAGACAAGGGCTGATGAAAGTGACCAGGGGAAAGAGCTCCGCTGCATCTCTATGAGGCTCAATGGCCTTGTCCAAGTCAGACTGGATGCCCTACTGCTGGAATTTGATCCGAAGGCTGGAGGTAAGATTGTTGAGAGACAATGACCGACGGGAATGGCTGGGAGGAAAGAGCGCAAGTACGGCTCAATAAAACGAAATGGCCTCGTCTAGATCAGATAGAGTGCCCTGCTGATGGAATCTGACTCGAATGCATGGTCTTATCCTGCAGGTCAGAGAGGATGTCCCGCTGCTGGAAGCTGTTTTGAAGACAGAAACTAAGGTTGTTGAGAGACAATGATTGATGAGAACGGTCGGAAGTAAAGAGCCCAGTGCAGCTTTGTGAAACCCAATGGCTTCATCTAGGTCAGTGCAGCTCGATAATGCTCAATGACCATCCAGGTCACCCCGCTGCTGGAATCTGTCTCGAAGGCTGTTGGCAAGGCTGCCGAGGGAACTGGATTGATCTGTGTCTGCCATGGTTGTTATGGCCGGCTAGACGAGGACTGTGAGCAACCTGGCCGGGGGATCAGTGCGAGCAGTGAGGCAGGGTGACGAAGAGAAGATTGCAACTGCGTCAGTTGGCTGAGCGTCTCGATGATGAGTACAAAGACGAGCAAGATGATGGCTTATACGCACGACATGACGGAGCGAGCAGAAATTCGAGCACTGATATAGTGAAGAATCGATTGGTGATCTCTGTGAAAATGGATGCAGCGAGTATTGAGGCCTTATGGATGGTAGTACCTTCCATTCGAAGCCGAGCCACGGGGCTATGAACTTTTGGCTGCCAGCGCCCACACAACAGCTCTACACATCCGCCAAGAACAATATTGATTGCCCTTGCTCACATCCATGATGCATATCTTCCTCTCATGGGATGTAGTCCGTCCTTACGTCTCTGCTATCCAAGGCTGTCCATCGTTCAGACTTTCACGCGCAGTTGCCAAGACCCTGTTATCTTCTGTATTACGAATTTCGAGTGTGACGAATGACAGGATACCCCCTTTGCGTAGCATACGGTTGTGCTCTGCCATCCAACGATAACTTCCACTGCCACTCGTTGTAAAGTTCCAACGGAGCGCGATTGTCGTTCAACTATTTATACGATGATCTGTGGTGCGTAATTGAATAATGATTGTACTGAAAACTTCTGGAAGAACCCCCACCTGAGCATAGGATGTTTGGTTGGCGAGGTCATCGTGGAACAAACATAAGATATAGTGCACTGTGTACATGTTGCATCATTAGCAGAGTTCGTCCAAGTGCCGGGGTTCATGTCCATGCGGATGGTCTATGCCTCCAGCCCAGGAACAAGGAACTCACAGCAGGACACAACATCAGAGCTCGCCATTTATTCTCACCTTCCTCTCCATTTCCTCCTCGTGTCTTTTCAACAAAAGCCGATCCACCCAACCGCCCTTAGGAAATGTTTTATCCCATCGATTATGCAAATGGACGGCAAATATCTTTCCTAACGCCCTATCCAGTGCTCCACCTTCCTCAAGCCCCTCCCCAGATCTGCCAGTCCACCTCCCGTCTACACGATCAGGCTCAAATGGCTCTGGCGCTCTGTTATCAAGCCGACAGACTAGAGGGTCGGAGAAGCAGAACGGTAAAATTTTGAAGGGGGGTATTGATTCGTTGAGGAGGCGCCGCCATAGCCTATGGTAAAGAACTGAACCCCAATCAGTGCTTGGAGAGCGCGGGGGAGTGCTGTGTGCCATGAGATAAAAGGCTTCGCAGAGATAAGGTGAGTGCTTGCGGAAGTGCATGAGCGCACCGTTGAACGGTTGGTAAATCTTGTCTGTGGAATATTGCAAATTAGTGGGCGAGAGAGGATTGATTACTGAATTACCGTAGCAGTCCCATTGCGTCACAAACTCGTGCTCAAGCAATGGCGAGAGATCTCGGGTTAAGAGCATGTCCATGTCTATCCAAGCGCCGCCGTATGTCCAGATGACAAGTAAGCGGACGAGGTCGCCATCCACCCATGCTTTCTTATCCTCAATATTGAGCAAGCGGTGATTCTCCATTGCCGTGCCCTTGGCTAATTCAGGTATATTCACTATCTGAAGTGTGAACGAGCTAGGAAAGAGTTCGAGGTACTTTTGCACCACTGAATTAAGTGATAGGTCGCCATTTGACCAGAGTATTAGACGAGAGCGGGGAAGGTCTTGCGTAGCGAAGAATGACTTTAGCATGTACTCTTGTCTCTCACCGAGGAATGCAAGATCGTCGCGCCAATATGTGTGGAACTGTGCTCGTTCCTCTGGTGGGATATAATGTTCCTCTTCCTTCCACTCCCCTTCCGCAAATCTCACTATTCCTGCTATCTCGTAACAGTCCATACCCATCCGCATTGGTACACCTGCCTGAACCTCAAACCGTTTCCCACCATACACGGCGTCACTGACATTGTACAGTGGGCTGACCCGCTCGGGCTCGAAGCATCCTGCAAGTGGGGACAGTGGGAGTATTTCGCGCTGTATCCATTCTCGTCGATGGAACACGAGGCCGATGCTCCCGTGCGGCTCGTAGAGACAGTATACCGTGTAACCTATAATGAACACCAGCGGAAGCGCGAATTTCAAGAATCTTGTGAATCCTCTTCGCAATCGCATGTTAGGTCAAGAGAGTCGTGATTTCCGCCAAGGTGGAGGATGTACAGTGCCATTGGTCGTGCATGGGAACGACTTTGTAACCTACTCTCAGGCTGGATGTCACTGATCAGACGGAAGACCGTGATCGGTCACCTCTGGTGCATGGTGTGAATTTCGAAGTCAAAAAGTACTGTCTGCGATGCATATGAGTCACGTGCCGTGCGCGTTGCAGATTTTTGGCAGATTTGACCGCGGCCGGTAACTTATCTCCTCTTGCTTCCAACATATGGCAATGCCACTACCATGCGCTTGACCTCTCGCTGGAACATGTCCCAGAATTTCTGATAGGCCACATCATGATGTTGAGGCTCATAACACTGTTGCAGCTCTCCCACCTGAATATATTGGCATCTCTCCATGCACGGGTACGAAAGGTAAGTGAACAAACTCTTCGTCTCAATGTGCTCACCGCTCACCGTCAATTATCGCCATAGACATGCAAAGCGCTGAAAGCAATGGTTGACCTCAATTACTTGCAAATCATAATGATCCCAGTGGGACCCTCGGAAGCGGAGGTAGCTACACGTCGAAAACGACTTGAACAGCATGATGCTGCATGGCAACACCTCGAATACAGGCAGAAGCACGCGCTCCCTTTGTCAATGTTAGGATCCGTGGACCTGTGGGTGATGTATGCGGTTCGGGTGGAGACGACTGTATCCACTTTGTCCGACTGCCATTCACGTCTGATTCTGCTGATTTATATCACTGGAACCACCCTGTCGACATGTCGTACTTGGTGGACTTCCCTTTGTGCCCCGCACAAGATCTACTTATTGTAGTAACATCCCCATCAAGCATGTCAATGTTTACATTTTTACTCGATCCATTCTCAAGCTAAACTACTGTATGCATTTGACCTTAGGTTCGTGGGGGTCCCAGTGTGACATTACATAAATTATGGTAGGTTCGGATGTTCGTCTGGCTGAGGATGGTGTGACAGAAGTATTAATAGGTTTGCATTTACATGTTTTTCCTACATAATACATACACATGCAAGGAAATATAATGCAAAGAGGTAGCTATACGAATGTAAGTAGCAAAACACAGTAAAGTTATAATTTGTGCCACCACCCATGAACAAAATGTCACATTTAGGTTCGCCGCCCTCAATTTGGTGTGACTGTCACACGAAATACCATCATGTATCATATATACTTATAGGTTTAGTTCGGGGAGTCGGCGACACTGTGACGAACCTAAGGTCAAATGTATACAGTACACGGGCAGTCAGAGTCATGAATACGATATCCATCTGAGGTCGCTTACAACGAACGGCGCTCACCCCGACGCAGCACAATCAATACCCAAGGAACTCGAGAAGGATAATATCGATTACGCAAGGTTGCCTTCCGCTTTAAAGGTCCAGATTCTTGGGAACTACATTAGTTTGCTACGTCGCGTCCTTCCAATACCCAAGGAACTCGAGAAGGATAATATCGATTACGCAAGGTTGCCTTCCGCTTTAAAGGTCCAGATTCTTGGGAACTACATTAGTTTGCTACGTCGCGTCCTTCGAGTTACGGAAAACAGAGGCATGGCTCGGGGACTACTTACAAACGTGGGACTGGAAATCTACTAGTATATAAATGATACCATAGTTCATTCTTTTATTCGACGACGTGGTATCAGCGAACGTTCCTTCATTGCAGAAGGATCGTCCTCGACTGTCACGGGACCGTGGAAATATATTCC
>QFEN01001042.1:0-30167 GCA_003316125.1 Auricularia polytricha
GTGCCGACACTCGGTATTCGGTAGTCCCTGACACTTGGCACTCGGTACTCAGCACTTGGCTTCCAAAAGCGGAAATTCACAAAACATATCCCAATTTGGTCACTCCTCATGTCAGGCCTCCCCACATTATTCCCACACCCCATATTTTCGCATTTTTGGCCACCTACTGTGGGAATTACCCCACAACACCAAAAACATCGCCCATTTTGGGAATCTCCACAATATCAATTATTCCCACACCCATCTCATATCACTGCAGCTTCACCACCACACCACAATAGCTCTCCTTTCATATATAAGTAATATTTTGGTATATATATATATAATATAATATAATAGACCGCTTTTTTTGTTCATTTGTGGGGCAGCTCCCTCTCTAGGGCCTTTTCAAAATGGGGTGAGGTATAAAACACTTTCGCATTTTTGCCCCTTTGAGAGGGAATTGTTCTATCATACTAAGAACATGTTTATGAGCATATATGAAGAGACTCCCATCTTTATTTGATCCCCTGAAGTGTCCTACATCAATAGATATAGCACATATACAGGAAAATACAAAATGTACTCCCATTTGATCATTTCTGGATGGATAGACTTGAAAAAATGATTTACAGCACTTATTCAGGACTAGAAACAATGTATCAGGAGTACAGGACCATAAGAGAATCACTTGTTGCATAGTGTATCCCCCTCTCCTGGTGGTTTACCCCCTTGTGAAATTTTTTCCTATAGGACCGGACCTTGAGGAGGGTGAGCCGTCTATTTATATGTATATTCAGAGTAGATTTATCATATAGCCAGCCTAGAATACACACAGGATCCTTCTACAGGAACAAAAACATAGAAAATAGTATGTTTGGCATGTTTGATGTTTTTCAGTACATTAAATCTGTACACATGGCCAACACAGCTCATATATCATCAGTAGTACATGCATAAATGTGTCCTACACTCAATATCAGCTAGATATAGGGCGAAGATATGAGATCTGATGTAGAGGGGGTATTTCTACTGATCAGAAGCCCACATAGTAATAAAGCCTGTGATAAGTAATCAGAGACCTGTAATACCTCCCATATATGTCCCTTATGATGGTCCAAAAGAACTAGAAAGATCCATCAAGGATTGATGTAATGACAGGCAAAATGACATATGTGTGAAAAGTCTCAATTGACATATTTTTACACAAAATCACATTTATATATGATACAGGTCGAAGATTTCATTTGAAAATATGCAGGATAGATTTTTAACTACCTAAGGAACCTACACTACCTACTGCCCTGAGGGTAGAGGATGGGTGGAAGACATATAGTGCAAATATAAGTTGACCTAGCATTAAAGTCCTACCACTGCTCAACTGACCATTTTCGATACTTTGGGTCTTTGAAGTTTCCCACACTCACCCTCTTATCTATTTCACTTCCTCAGCACTCAATTCTTGTTGGATTGTTCTGTAGGTTTACATATATGATACTGAATATATATTCAATGTACTTCAGGTTTCTGATTATTAAGATTCGATGTTTTGAAGGTATGGGCCCCTTATCAGTAGAAATAGCAAGCATACACACTAGCTCACATCTCCGGCCTATTGTGAGCTGATCTTGGTCATGAAAAGCAAGTATATATGCTATGCTCATTATATATTGACATGTTGGATCATAGATGCAAGGGTAAGATACTGAAAAACATGAGAAATGTCAGAACTGCAATTTTCTATGCTTTGTTCCTGTAGAAGAATCCTGTGTGTGTCCTTGGCTAGCTATATGATATATCTACTCCAAATATGCTTAGGAATGGACTCCCTACTATCCTTGAGGTCCGATCCTACAAGACAAAATTTCCAGGGGGTAAACCACCAGGAGAGGGGGGGTACACCACACAATAAGGGATTCTCCTATGGTCCTGAGCTTCTGATACATTGTTTCTATTTCTGAATATATGATGGAAATATAATTTCAAAGTGTATTCACCTAGAAATAAACACATAGGAATATATTTTGTATTTTTATGTATATATGGTATATCCATTGATGTAGGGTGCTTCAGGGGGTCAAATAAAGTTGGAAATGAGTTCATATATACTCCTAAACATGTTTTTAATGCCCTGTCCTGGAAACTTCCTTCTCAAAGGGGCAAAAGTGCGAGAATGTTGTGTATCCTACATCATTTTGAAAGGGTCCTGGAGGAGGAGCATGTTCGCATCCTTCATTGCTCTATCCATATCTTGCACCTTCTTCACCTAATTGGTATCTTGTGCTCATACTATACAGTACCTACTTGTCTCGCATCAAGCCACTGATCGTTACATAATGTACGATACATAGTGCACATCTTGTTGTCGCCTCTACCTCAGCGTTGCTTCACATCTCGCTGAGGTATGTTGTCATTGCAGCTCGTAGTTACACTTGCTAACTAGTACCTACAGTCTATTCTAGGTAGCTACTAATATCAGCGTTGCTTCACATCTCACTGAGTCTATTCTAGACCTCTACAGAGCAGGCATACAAATAAACAAAAACAGCGGTCTATTATATGATATTATACATCTATATACCAAACTACCACTTATATATGAAGGGGGAGCTATTGTGGTGTGGTGGTGAAGCTGCATTGATATGAGGAGGGTGTGGGAATAATTGATATTGTGGAGATTCCCAAAATGGGCGATGTTTTTGGTGTTGTGGGGTAATTCAAAAATGCGAAAATATGGAGTGTGGGAATAATGTGGGGAGAAGGTCAGCCATCACCAAAATGGGTGAATTACCAATGAATATATCCCCAATTGAATAAATTGTATCTCAGACTTGATCTGACCCGAGTAAATATGGTACCAAGTACCGAGCACCAAGTACTGAGTACCGAATGCCAAGTGCTGAGTGCCAAGTGCCGAGTGTCAACAACTACCGAACACTGAGTGTCGGAACTCGGGACTCGGTACTTGATACTTGGTGCTCGGTGCTCGGTACTTGGTGCTCAGTACTTGGTGCTCGGTACTTGGTGCTCGGTACTGTTGATTATGAGGATAGTCAAGTATTGAGACTTGGTACTCGATAGTTGAAACTCAAGACTCGGTACTTGATATTCGGGAGTGCCAAGTGCTGAGTGTCGGGACTCGGGACTCAGTACTTGATACTCGGTACTCGGTAATGTTGATTGTGAGGATAGTCAAGCATTGAGACTCAGTACTCGATAGTTGAGACTCGAGACTTGGTACTTGATATTTGGGAGTGCCGAGTGCTGAGTGTTGATGACTACCGAACATTGAGTGTCAGGACTCGGTACTTGATACTCGGTGCTCGGTGCTTGGTACTTGGTGCTTGGTACTCGGTGCTCGGTACTGTTGATTATGAGGATAGTCAAGTATTGAGACTCAGTACTCCATAGTTGAAACTCAAGACTCGGTACTTGATACTCGGTACTTGGTACTTGGTAATGTTGATTATGGGGATAGTCAAGCATTGAGACTCGGTACTTGATATTTGGGAGTGCCAAGTGCTGAGTGTTGATGACTACCGAACATTGAGTGTCGGGACTCGATACTCGATACTCGGTGCTTGGTGCTCGGTACTTGGTGCTCGGTACTCGGTGCTCGGTACTGTTGATTATGAGGATAGTCAAGTATTGAGACTTGGTACTCGATAGATGAAACTCAAGACTCGGTACTTGATATTTGGGAGTGCCAAGTGCTGAGTGTCGATGACTACTGAACACCGAGTGTTGGGACTCGGTACTTGATACTCGGTACTCGGTACTGTTGATTATGAGGATAGTCAAGCATTGAGACTCGGTACTTGGTACTTGATAGTCGGGACTCGGTACTCGGTACTTGTGACTCGGCACTCGGTACTTGGGACTTGGTCAGTGATCGGTCCTCAATGGTCGGTACTTGGTGGTCGGCTGAGTGGTCGGTACTTGGTGGTCGGTACTTGGTGATCGGCTGGGTGGTTGGTGGTTGGTCCTCAATGGTCGGTACTCGGTGGTCGGCTGGGTGGTCGGTACTCGGTGCTCATTTGGGCATTAATATTGACATTCCCGTGTAACATGAACAACCTCTGACCCAACATTCTTCATCAACATCCACCTATATGCTGCCCCGCATCTTCATCATTCACAATTACCTGGCCTTATTGATGTTTGCAATATTCATTCAGCTCAGCCCAGCTATCCCCAGCTATATGTTATACATCACCCTCGGCCCACCCGTCCATATGATACTCATCTTATCTCGGCCCACCCGTCTATTTGATGCACATTTCATCTCGGCCCATTCGTCCATGTCATATCTTCCTCGGCCCACCCGTCCATGTGATACACATTGCATCTCGGCCCATCCGTCTATCTCATATCTCCCTCGGCCCACCCGTCCATGTGATACACATTGCATCTCGGCCCATCCGTCTATTTCATATCTCCCTCGGCCCACACGTCTATATAATCCACATTGCATCTCGGCCCATCCGTCTATCTCATATCTCCCTCAGCCCACCCGTCTATATAATCCACATTGCATCTCGGCCCATCCATCCATATCATACCTCCATCGGCCCACCCGTCTATATAATCCACATTGCATCTCGGCCCATCCGTCTATCTCATATCTCCCTTAGCCCACCCGTCCATGTGATACACATTTTATCTCGGCCCACCCATTTATATTATACACATCTGATCTCGGCCGAACCATCTATCTCATACCTACCTCGGCCTACCCGTCTATATGATATACATCTTATTTCCGCACACTCATCTAGTGCCTTTCACTTTTCATATTACTAAGATCGGCCCACCCATCTCCAATGGGAATAATATGCGCCTCGGCCCACCCATCTGAGACGAGGATTATATTTCTTCGGCCCATGGTCTGCTGGCCCGTTGAGGATGGGATATTATGTACATCGGCTGGCCCGTCTAAGACAGAGTTATGTCGCTGCAGTATGTGGGTATATGAGAGATTCTGTTCATATGTATGCAGGAGTTCCTTCATGTGAATGGGCGAGGATGGATTCAGTAAATGTTACATCTGGTGGAAGGTCTAACAAGCAGAGTGATTAGTATGCATGTATTAGTTAATTTAATTGACCTCCAGTGCCAATACCGACTACCGAGTCTCAAGTACCAAGTTTCCACTCTCAACGACCAATGACCGAGTGTTGGTACTCGGCACTTGGGACTTGTACCTACTACCAATTCCCAAGTATTGAGTTCCAACACTGACTCCTGACTACCGACAACAGACAGCCAATGTCCGAGTACCCGAGTAGATCTGGTACCAACTACTGATTACCAAGTGTGAAGCACTGACCTGAATACATATTGTACCGACTACCGAGTACTGAGTACCTGAGTAGATGTGGTACCAACTACCGAGTCAGGAGCACTGACCCGAGTACATATGGTACCGACTACCGACAACCGGTTACCGGCTACCAGCTACCGACCACTGAGTACCGAGTACCCGAGTAGATGTGGTACCAACTACCAAATACCAACTACTGAGTCAGGAGCACTGACCCGAGTACATATGGTACCGACTACCGACAACTGAGTGTGAAGCACTGACCCGACTACATATTGTACCGACTACCGACCACTGACCACCAACTACCGACTACCCATGTAGATGTGGTACCAACTACCGAATACCGACTACCGAGTGCCAAGTGCCGAGTGCCAATGACTACCAAATTTCGAGTGTCGTTACTCGGGACTGCTCATTTGGAGTATCGACCATCAATTATTGAGTGTTGGGACTCGGGATCTGGGACTCAATTAGGACTGGATGCCCATGATAACTACCTTGGCCAACCTGTTTATATGATATACATCTGCCCTCAGCCCAACCGTCTATCTGATACCTACCTCGGCCCACCTGTCTATATGATACACATCTCATCTCGGCCCATCCGTGTATATGATTCACATCTGACCTCGGCCCAACCGTCTATCTGATACCTACCTCGGCCCACCCGTCTATATGATACACATCTTATCTCGGCCCATCCGTTTATATTATACACATCCGACCTCGGCCCACCCGTCTATCTGATACCTCCCTTGGCCCACTTGTCTATATGATACACATCTTATCTCGGCCCACCCGTCTATCTGATACCTCCTTCGGCCCACCTGTCTATATGATACATATCTCATCTCGGCCCACCCGTCTATCTGATATCTCCCTCGGCCCACCCGTCCATGTGATATACATCTTATCTTGGGCGACCCGTCTATCTGATCCCTCCCTCGGCCTACTGGCCTATATGATACATATCTTGTCTCGGCCCACCCGTCTATCTGATATCTCCCTCGGCCCACCTGTCCATGTGATACACAATCTATCTCGGCCCACCCATTTATATTATACACATCTGATCTCGGCCGACTCATCTATCTAATACCTACCTCAGCCCACTGGTCTATATGATATACATCTTATATCCGCCCACTCATCTAGTGCATTCTACTTTACATATTACCTACATCGGCCCACCCATCTCCAACGGGAATGATATGCCCATCGGCCCACCCGTCTGAGACAAGGATATTATTTCATCGGCCCATGGTCCGCTGGACCGTCTAGGACGGGATATTAGGTACGTTGGCTGGCCCGTCTAAGACAGAGTTTGTCACTGAAGGGGCTCATTGGCTTGGATGTCAGGGGGTGCAGCTTCATTGTTCCACTTCTCTGCAATCACTTTTGCCTCTTCCTTCTCCTCTGCCGACAGACCAGCAAGCACAGTCTTTGTAGCCTCCGGCCACTTGACAATCATCCCCTCACTCCTAGGAGTTTCACCAGTCTCCTCTCGGATCTGGGCCTTGTTCTGCTCAATCAACACACGGTGAGCTGTCCATTTCTTGCCATACTTGATGAGTGGCTTTGGAGCCTTCCACCGACATTGATTGTACAGCCATTCCTTGTAGGTCTGTTGTCAAAAATAAATCACCCAAGCATGCATATATGTATACTGGCACACCTTTTTCCGGATTTTCAATATGGCTTTGTCCCAGGTGGGAGCTTGGAGGCAGGCTTTCCTGTGGATGGCATTTAAAATATGTGATCTTTGTTTACCTTTCACAGTCCTCCAGGTGGGTCTTGAGGACCACAATTTCTGCCTTAATCAAGGGAAGCTTGGTCTGTTGGGGGACAATGATAGGGGATTCACTCAGAGCCATTTTATGAGATGGTTGATGATATGAATGCTGGATGTTGAAAATTGTCGGTTCCAATGACCCTTACTCGGATTCCTCGGTTCCTATGACCTTTCATCTCATGTACATATAGCTACATGATAACCGTCCACACAATGCATCAGCCTGCCACTCTAATATTAGTATCACACATTCCAGTTGAAACTGAGCTGAGACTAATCAATGCCTAATATCCGGTATGTAATGGATCAAGAAATTCAGCATGCATGCAAATCATGTCATCAGCATGCTATGTATTATGTGCCCTTTGTATGCACACATGGCTGTAGGTTATACATGCATAGCAAACTCTAATATTAGCATCACATCTCCCTGATGAAACAAACCCTTTGAAAGACTGATCAAAGCCTAATTCTCGGTGTTTGATGATGAATAAATGAGGATACTGATACCGAGCATGCATTGCATCACAGTTTGTTTTGGTTTAGGCCCTAGGGAACTCAGGCTTCGGGAACTTCAATCATCACATACCATTGGCTTTAGCACATGGGGGGCTCTAAAGTGCAGGAGTGGACGCCTACCAGAAATATCCGTGTGGTGGAATGGAAGAAAACAGTTCAGAGCAGGAAAATAACAGGGAAATGGGTAGAGAGACCCAAGATCCGAAAAATTCAATCAGTTCCGGCCACCCCTACCAAGTCACCATCAAAGCAGTGGCCATCTGAGGATATGCTATATCTTGGTGGAGATGATTTTTTGGGTGACCTCCACCAGCAGGATTTCATACCGTTGCAGCTACCAAAGTCCCTGGTAAGCTCTGCCCAGCAATGCTAGGACCTCTTTGTGTCACTCACTCAGCTTGTTTCAAGAGTCAGAATGACTATCTTCGGCAATGGGTCCCAAGGACTGATCCATATCTCAGCATACTCCTTGAGCGGGAAGCTCCCTTGGACCAGTCATGCATTATTTGTAGTACAGATGGTGTCTACAAATGTCACAACTGCTTCAGTGAGCCTCTCTTTTGCACAAATTGCTGCAGGACACAGCACCAGAGACTGCCCTTTCATAGGATCAGTCAATGGACAGGAGGTTTCTTTGAGGACTGTTGCCTGGTCAAGACTGGGCTAGTCATCTCACTGGGGCACAACGGAAAGCCTTGCCCATGCCAGGACTATGAGGTGGATGATGCCAGTGATGAAGGATTTTTTGCCGACACTGGCGCCGACAGCGAGCATGCCACGGCGGCAGACCCCGATGATGCTGAGTGGGATGGACGACCTTCCGGCATGTGGTATTCAGAGGATAATGATCTGCCTACTGGAGTGCCATTCATAAAGGATAGCAAGACCATGATGACCGTAGTGGACAAGTCCGGAGTACACACACACATCATAAAGTATTGCATGTGTGCTGATGCTCCCAGCGCCGACATACAGCTGTTTCAAATGGGCTTGTTTCCTGCATCATTCTCCCAACCCAAGACTGCTTTCACTTTTGATGTCTTGGACGACTTCTTACTGGATAATTTGGAGTGCGGAACATCGGCAATGAATTATTACAGCAAGTTAAGGAGGATGACAACCAATGTCTTTCCGCATTTGGTGCCGGTGAGAGCATTCATGAATCGGCGGCCACAGGTCAAGTTAACAATTCGGCAGGACCGCTACCGGGAGTTAATGAGAGTGGCAAGGAAGTGGCGGCAGCTGAAGCTGTTGAAATGGAACGGCTTCGGTCATGAGGCAAAAGACATCAAACCCAGTGATCTTGCTCTCTTCTGCCCAGCATGTCCACAGCCAGGAATCAATGTGACCTTGCCGACTGAAGACGGCCGAGTGCAGATTGACAGCGCATCAAATCTGGAGACACCGAGTTGGCTGTATTCAAGATCGCTGGTCATGGATGGCAACTTCAAAGCGGAGCACATGCATGCGGCGAATCCCACTGATGAAGTTACGCTGATGGACGGCCATGGCTTCATGGTCGGCGATGGCAAATATAAGGCGCATCTTGCACAGGCAAAGGATGCTGTTCAACAGTCCGAGTGCAACAACCACCGAGCCGTGAATCAAGCCAACACATCCCGTCAAAGACTAGAAGCAACCGGCATTGGCGGTTGTGCCTGTGCGAGACATGGCTGCTTTGTCCCACATGCAATGGTGGATTTTCAGAAAGGAGAAAGGTAAGCAATTTATGTATCTGTGCCTTGAACTATGCTGATGCCGACCAGGCAGATGAACATGGACTACACTTTGTGCGAGGCATTGAAACACAATGCCGGCAGCATTTGGTGTGCACTGACATTTTATGATATTAATTGCCAGTATCATAAGTATCTCAAGGATCGTGTAGCTGACAGCCCTTTCTTGAACATTCAAGAGCAGTTGGAGATAATCCCGGGGATAGGTCTATGGCATGTTCATGGCCACCAAGACAGCTGCTACGTTCACTATGCTTCCAACTTTATCACCGGCGCCACCAGAATTGATGGGGAGATCATGGAGACCCTTTGGGCTCCACTGAACATCATCTCTCCAGCGGCGCGGTGTCATGCATGGTATGCGATTCATACCATGACATATATATAAAGCAAGTATAAAGGAGATGATTAGAGGAGTGTACAAGGATATACTTCACTATCATTAGCTTAGGTTTTCTGTTATTGAGTTGTATTCATAGTTTTCATCAGTTTCTGTCTCTTTCCATTTTTCCAGGCTTATTCAGCCACTTGATTTCATCAGTGAGCCACTCAGATATGTTTGTAAGCATGTCATGTGATTGGTAAAATTCTGATTTGTAAGGATATTCTATTACTCATCATGATCTTGTCATGATTTGTAAGGATATTTCATGACTCATCATGTTTTGTCATGACTTATCATGCTTTGTAATATTCTCCACATGATTGGTAATATTTTAGTCATGTACTTTAGTATGCAGCTGATTCAGCACACCAAAAGGCTTGGTTTGTAAGCACATTCTTACCAATCCAGTGATGAGTCATGCTTAGTAAGGATGGTTTCCAAAATGTATTTAAGGACTCCAATCCAACCAAATAAATAAGTTTTTCCCCTTCCATTCTTGTCTCAAACTGTGAGTATTGTAAGAATTTGAAGTGTAGGAAGTGTTTCCTCTTCCATTCTTGTCTCCAAGTGTGAGTACTGTAA
This sequence comes from Auricularia polytricha, assembly GCA_003316125.1. Taxonomy (NCBI): domain Eukaryota; kingdom Fungi; phylum Basidiomycota; class Agaricomycetes; order Auriculariales; family Auriculariaceae; genus Auricularia; species Auricularia polytricha. The sequence goes on from QFEN01001042.1 coordinate 10,320, forward strand.
GAATCTGAAGTGTAGGAAGTCTTTCTTCTTCCATTCTTGTCTCCAACTGTGAGTACTGTAAGAATTTGAAGTGTAGGAGTTTTCCCATTTTCTGTCTCCACTGTGTGAGATCCAGAAGAAAGTGAAGGTCTATAAGTTACCTTTGAAAACCATTGCTTTTTTGTCAATCATTTATTGTATAGTATCTTACAGGGATCACCTATACAACCCTCTATTCATTTTATCAACGTATACTAGTCAATACTCTCTCTTTTACAGGAAGAGAGACTCAAGCAAGGAGAACACAACAAAGTTGAAACAAACTTTCATAGGTTGAGACACGACCTACTAGGGTGTAACATACCTAAGACACATTCAGGAGGACGATTTCTTTTTCAACAGAAGGTAATTTATTTACTCTTTGACCACCCACGAACACCACGTTATCAACCGAGAAGTAGAAAATCCGTTGACCGTGAACTTGAGGAGCTGGCAACTGTTAGTCTTATCAAAGTGTAGTTGTGATTGTCACTGCATTTTACATGCTTTTCATATAAGACCCGCAAGTAACAAGACAGCAGGGGATGGGGACCCCTCACCGCAAGGAATGCTTGGATTATCAAATGAATGATTGCAATTTCATGAAAATGATCAGGATGAGTGGGTACTCACCTAGGTTCTTAAACAACTCGCTCACCGGGATTATGCAGGCAAGGCCCTGTGCCGGAAATTCAGGCAGGCTGTGAAGGGGCTCGCCGACAGCAGGCCAGCTTTTGAGAAGCTTGATCAGAGTGCAGATCCAAACAATGTCAGAGACTGGAGAGAACAAGAGAGGCTGGCACAGGACCGGCGGAGCACTGATCCAAAGGCAATGGACATTTATGAAGTCCAACTGCAGAAAGGTATGAGCCAAAGATTGCCCCCACATTCAAGCTCGTGGGAAGGCAGCACCGACCAGGAAAGAACAGGAACTAAGGTTGCTGGGAGAAAATGGTCAGCAACCTGCTCCTGCCCGCCGAAGAGGAGCGGCGACATGGCTAGCAGAAGGTCTTTCAATTGAGGAGGCACAGGTGACTCTCCAAATAGAGGGCGGCGGCCCACCGAGATCCAACGATTGGAGATTGGGCGGCGCCATGAGAGACTGCAAGGCAACATCAACCATTGGTTGGCGACAGGTTTGGTGATGCCGACATCCAGATGATGGACGACGAGCTGCTGATGCTTCAAGAAGACTCTGATGATGAAATGGCTGAAGAATTCAGACTGTTTGAGCCAGAAAAGGTGGTGATACAGCTACCATCCAATCTCGGCTGGGGCAGATGCGCCAAGCTCGGCGCCACTGATGTGATCTGGCAAGAACTTGTCCTGCGGGAGGGACAGGCCAATGATGCCTTGCACAACATCAGAGTGCACTTGGCAGACAAGGCCGTCATTTTCCGGCAGACCATCAGAACGGTGAAGTCACAAGCAATGTCCACCAGAGCTTGGGCTCAGGTTCATTCCGTTGACAGGGCGGTAAGCATCAACGCAAGCATCTATTCCAAGTGTCGGTCTCAACTCGGCAAACTCGGCGCCGATGATGCATTGTTGAAGAGGTACCGGCCATTGCTCAAAGAACATCTCAAGGTCAGCACCGCCATCGCCGATCCCAACACCAGAGGCCAGAGAAACTCCATGTTAGCTTGGTTCTGGTCCATCGATGTGGAGGGAGATTCTGATAGTAGTGATTGGTTGAATGAATGTGAGGTCTTCACACTGGTGCCCATGACCGGATGGCACTAACCTCGCCGATGATATTCAGTTTACCGGGTGCACTGGCTCCGTGCCAAGGCTCTAAAAGACCGTTGTGAGGAAGAAATGCTACTTGTGCAGCATGAAATGAATTGGACATGCAACTTCTTCTTGCAAAAAGCCGAGCAATGGATCCGTCTGGCTAACATCTCCAAAGCCGCTGGGAAGGTGGGACACATAGCCTATGCGGCGCGGCAGTGCAAAATGTATCAGCGCCTGCATGCGGACACTTGGAATGCATTCAATGTTGCTAAGGCCGCCCAGTAACCGCATTCATATCATGCTGCCAGTGTGATGCATTCAATGTTGCTAAAGCCACCCGGTGACCGAATTCATATTATGCCGCCGGTGTGATGTTAGACTACAGCCTGCTGCCGGCTTTGACATGTGTTGGTGTAATTAATTCAAGGATGGCATTCAAGTCATCAGCACCAGTATCAATCTCTTATGTCATGTTCATGTATCTATGGAGGTGGGGTTCAATCTAATATGCAATATCATTCGTGGTAAATTAAGGCATTGCCGGAACATTTAATCCTCCTCCCGTTTCAAATATTTAATGAGCTGTTCAGTGGCGGCGATGGCGGCACGGTCATGATGGGGAGAACTTACCAATTGTGCAAAGTGATCTGCCACCATCTCCCCGATTTTGTTGGAATCAGGGAAGCTAGTGGTGAAGGACTTGTAGTCTACCGCATCAAATGCAGTGTTCCACCAGTCCAAGGGATACTGATTGACGACCCGACCTCTGACCCATGTGCCGAAGGGCTCAGCCGGCAACTTCATAAAGCCATCATAGAGCTCCTGATAATCCAGGAGCTCCACAAGGCTCATGCCGAGTATCCCGACGAACCATTGGAGATTCCGTGATAATGGTGGGCTGATGCTCAAGCCTTTGCACAAGGCGATCCAGGGCAAGAAAAAGACCTTAATGGCGATTCATGAGCTTGAATACAACACAGAAGAAAGTGAAAGCTTACCTCGCCCTCCCACATGAGGTACTTTGTCACAATCAGGCGCTTCGCCGATGTCGCGGGAGCGGCCCGGTCCAAGGCCTTGCGGATGGCTAGCAAACAGGATGCGGCAAACTCAAAGATATTTGCCATGTCGGCAAGGTCAAAGGTGGGACGGTCGCCAGTAGAGCTGCCGCCAGTGAAACGGTCGCCGGTATGGCTTAAGCGTTCAGTGATATTGGGAATGTTGGACATGATGGATATCTTGGATATGATGCTGATGAATGGGAATTTATATTTCTGATGCAATTGGAGTTTGAATGTGCGGCAATCGGCCATTTTGCAACTGTGTCAGGGAACAAGGCTTCAGTGGTGGTCCACTCGGCACCATCAGCTTGAACAAGACACCCAGGGTGAATGCCGTGATCATCACGCCGGTCGCATATGTTTGTCCATTTGGAGGTTGTCTGCAACATGCCGAAGCTGTGGACGTTGAATTGTGGATTGCCATTATTCATTGTCCCAATATAGAAATGTGTGACACAATGCGACATAATCAGCCGCCACGCTGTAGTCCACGTCAGACTTGTATTTATTCAAGCATCATAGTTCATCGCCGCCCCTCATCTAAACATCTAACATTTTTCCAATGCCTAGTCCTTATGAGCAGATCGCTTCCATAGCCAATGCTGCATTCCACGATGCGGGAGACAAGGTTGAACACCTTCTGGGCCAGGCTCTCCAGTTGCCCAATGCCGATGCCAAAAACATCTCCATTGCGGTGGCAATGGCCCAAGCTTTGGTAAGACGTTTTATTTTCAATGTCCCATTGTTTCTAATCTATGTAGACTCATGTTTTCAGTGTTTATGCGCTGCAGGCAACATTGGTGCCGCCAATGGTGCTCTCTGCCGCCGCCGAACCGCCAATGGCTAGTTATCCCTGCCCACCAGACTTCCTCCCGCCCTCAAAGGTTCCCGCTTCCCCCGCAAGTTAGTATTCTGGGTCGCCGATACAAGCGATGATGAACTCGTCGTGGAGCAGCCGCCGAAACCTGCACCAAAGAAGGCGAAGGTATATGTGGAGATAGATGAGCCAGTTGAGCTGGACGAGGCGATACCGGCGAATGTCGGTCCTGCGCCAAAGATGGGGAGTGCATTTGTAGCTATCCCGGTAAGTTCCTCACCTTATTTCTGTTTCACTTGCTGACCCAATGCAGCTGGCGCCAAAGCTTCCCACTGCAGGCCTGGCCGAGGATGAGGTTGCCGACCTCACTGTATGGCTGCCAGGTTGTGGCGGCTGCATGCAAAAAGGACTTGTTTGCCGCCAAGGCTACAATACTGCCGGTGGAGTGCTGGGTGTTTGTGCACGGTGCCACCGCCTGAAGCAAAAGTGCGGTGGTAAGGGTTCCGCTGTCCCCATCAAAGGGAAGAAAGCCCCGGCGACTACAACTCGGTCCGCACGCTCAAGATCTCGCTGTCGACCATTGCCGGTTCATGTCTCCGATGACACAGGTGAGCACTGTTTTCATTGATCTAGAACCTTACTCATGATACAGCCGCTCCTGCAGCGGTTCTTCCTGCTGCACCCACACTGCCATCCGGAACCTTGAGCCCCATGGCCAGACCGTTGAATGGTCCCATCGCAGCCAATGTTGTTGCCACTGTCGCACCTGCCGCCACCGCCACCTCGCCTTCCACTGTGATCACAGATGAATCTCTTGTTGCCCTCAGGGAGCAAGTCGCGACCTTGCAAACAACGGTCGCCTTGCTGCAGGAGCAGGCCAGCATTGGGGGAAAACGTCTCCTGGAAGCCAACCAGAGATTGGCCGACCAGGAGGCCGCTTCAAAACTGCTCGCCAAACAATTTGAGCAACTTCTCCGGGATTTGCTACCTCCCACTGTCCCGGCTTCACCTGATTTGGTGTGCCTGCCAGTGATCATTGGCAACCTGAGCAGCAACACCAACAATGTTGTAGAGACAGAGGCTGCAGCTGAGTCTGAGTCTGTGGCATCCGCATCACAGGAGTGAAATGTGTTGGCTCATGGATTGCAATGTACTTTGTATGAATGTAGTTTCAATTGTATTCTGTACTTATAAATTTACCCCATTGATTGCCCGCTTGTGTGCCGGTTACGGTTGAGGTTGCATTTCCTACCAGCGGCCAAAGAGAAATAAGCATGCACCACTAACACTTCCCACTACATCATCTAGTCCCTGTGCTCATCATCAAAACCATCAGAAAGGTTTAGAATGCATGAAGCTTTGCCATCTAGGCAGATATGGAGGGTAGCAAAATTGTGCTTGATTCACTCAGAAGCCTCATCAACAGAAGTAAAAGAGAAAAAGTTGATGGTCGACATTTATGGGTGGTATAAAAAAGGTTATTGAAAAGAAGAAAGGAAGAAGCACAACAGACACTTTTTATAAGGACAAGCAACACATCCACACTTCTACAATTCCTTGCCTTTCCAGAAACTCCACAATTCTCAGGCCACATCTCAGATCCCATGGTGTGGGGTTCATTACTTCTCTGGCCTTACATTGATGGTTTTCACTTAGCTTTACTTACCCCTTTCCTTTGTTTATGTCCACATTTTGGAAGCTTACCTAATCATCAAATCTTCGACCTGCACTTCTACTCATTAGATATCTTTCAGTTTATATTCTGGTAGCTCCCTGTCTAGGGTTAAGTAGTAACTTCTCCAGTTTGTAGCTTTCCTAGTTCTAGCTTCTTTAGCTCACTAGCCAGCTCCTGATATCAAGTTCTATTCTTTGTCTGCAGTGACATTTTTGATATCCTCTCTTGCTGTTATATACATATACATATACATATACATATACACACACTCTCTCACTGCTTGAGCACTCTCTAGTACAGAAACCCTTTAGGGTCTTCAATGGTCATGTGAAAACACCTATTGATGAAATTTTACTAAAGTTCATTCTGTGCATATGGCTGACTAAGGATAGTCAGTATTTGAGTCCCTGCAGATGTAGGAAACATCCTACTACTAGCCTCACAATTAACTCATATACACTATTTGGACCACACATCAATCACAACCCAGAGCACACACTGTCACATATCTAGGATCATAGTCATGTCCTGTCTATGTCCACCCATTTCCATTGATGTGTTATCTATTTCCAACTTGTCATGACTGATTGCTTGTAATGCATTTACATGTGTGTTCTCATGCATAAGGCAGCATAGTACTTATTACATACTGTTATGGTACTCACCCGGACTTATTATATCTCTTAGGTGCATCCCAAGTCTTCACACATCATGTTAAATAGTTGCCCAGTACTCTGCAAATATCACTTCCTTCTACTCCCTTGGACTCTGTGTCCAAGTTTGTGTGTTTAAAGTCCTCTTAGTTTTTCTATGATTATGAACCCCTTGCATGGACTCATTGAGACTTTACTCTTTCTATGCAATCCTTGTCTGTCTCACAGATTGCTACCAGTAGCTCATTACATCAAGACCTTGATACCTTGATACCTTGACACCTTGATACCTCAACACCTCAATACCTCACTACCTTACATGTACCCAGCTGCATCCCAGACTTTCCATCTATTATTCCCATTTCCATCCACATTCCCTTTTCTGTTATAGTGCATGTTAATTTCAACTACACAAAGTTGTCCATCCACACCTGCTGCATAGATCCTAAGCCTGTTTGGCTTTCTTTCCCCTATATTGTAATTGTTACAAGGAATTGCTCTCAGTAGCAGTCCCTGTAAGTTGACATCCTGCATAGCAACCACATGACATCTCTACTCCAGGTCATTGGATCATCCCACCATCATTGCATTGCATCATTACACAGCTCTATTATTATCCTCCACAGCATCATCTGCTATTGTCATATCTCTTGGATTATCACTGCATAGCACTTTGTCATGCTCACCAAGTGTGTGGTAATGCTGACTGAGGTGGATTTATCATCATATGTCATGGTTTGTAATGGTTATAGCTTTGATTTATCATTCTCTCTTTCATATGACTCATGCCCTATTCTTATTATTGATCCTGTTCTATTTTTGCTTATGCTTGGTAATTGCCCCTGAAGCGCAGCTTCTATTCTTCCATGACCTTCTATGACCTTCCTTACCCCTATCATTTTCTTACTCTTATGGCTGGAGTACAGTTTTGCATATGCAGCAGTACACAAATCACTGAAACCTATATAAACTCCTGTACTTTAGCTACAAAAAAAAGAATCTGCTTTCCAGTTCACATTTTATGTCCAGTTCCCTCTGAAGCCTCAGATAGGCTTCACATTTGTTGACCTTCCCACAATATTACTTGACTGTGTTTACCTGGAACACTGTCATATTCCCCAAGTCCATTTAGTCTATTCCTGCTTGCTGCCTCAAGCATAACACTATTCTTTTTTTTCCCTCCAACCTGCTAGGTCTTTTTAGACTTAGTAGTGATCATCTCTCCAACTTTCCCACACCAAAAACCTCTAATACTCAAAGTGTGTGGAGCACTATACAGATCGCCCACCCAAATTGAACAACTACTGTACCCAGTGCTTCTCAGCATAAGGACCACTGAGCAGTAGCATTGTTTTTTTTGGTCAAGGTTTTCAACAGACTAACAATAAAGATCAACAGCACTCCTGTAAGCTTCATTGGCATCCTTTCGTACCAGAAGTAACCTCATTCTTCTACATAGAAGGCTGTGTATGGTCTTGATTCCTCTGGAACTCCCACAGCATAGAAACCTGACACAAAGTCAAAAACAGACACATACTTGTGGCCACTTGATTGTTGTTGTTTTACTTGTATGTCTCCTTGTGACATTGGAGTGACTATGGTATATCTGTTTACTTTGTTAAAATTCTGACATATTCTCCATTTCTGTGGGCTTTTTTCTGGTTCTACTTGGAGTGTGCTTTGTACTTCTCATTTTAGGAGTATGAATGCTGGTGGTTGCCCTTGTTCTGTGCATTTCTCATTGACTTTGTACCATAATTCTTCTAATGTCAGGCCTCTATGCTCATGGGTCTTCTGAGGTAACACTGTGTTAGCACAACACTTGATGTGATCTGCTAGAGCCTTCTCAATGATACCAGCAGCCAACATTTCATCAATTCTTCCGTGCAAGAATTGTGTTTGTGGTGGTGTGAGTGCTCACTGGTTGACTTGTAAACTAAGTGTTGTTCCATCCAGTATATTGAGTCTATGTTGCATGCCTGGGACTGGAAGTACTTCCAATAATAAACCTGTAAAAATATCTACATATCTTGATACTAGATCCTCAGCTTTCTTTTGTTCTTCTAGACCCAACTCATTCCCATTTTGAACTGATTTCACAATATATGCAACTCATTTTGGATTCCTTAGGTCTACAATTCTTGTGAAGATGGTGGCCTTGTCTTTCAGAAAGCTTATGGGAACAGTTTTGAGTATGACTCTGACTGCATGTTCTGATAGTGCTTTGTCTTCTGCGAGAATTTTTACCAATACAGTAGGTTTTGTATACATCATCTGATCAGTTTGGCTTTTCACTGACTCAATAATGTATTGTAATGGGACTTCCCTCAAGGGGGTTTCTCTCCCCCCACTACTGTATCTCGCTCTGCAACCATCTTTATCACACGGTCTTTGTCATCAACTTCTTTGAGTTTGGGTTTTGAAGCTTGACTTTGGTTCTGGATTGTTGCTGATCTGCCTATTTCAGAGATCTGAATGGTGTCCATTTCATAATTGTGTATTGCCTTGAAGGTGTATAACAATGGTTTTCTGAACAAAAACTTCCATTTCCTCTACTACTGTCAAAGACTTCAAACTTGCCTGAAGTCTTGATCCCTGTCATATCCCGTACTCTAGACCTCATTTCCGGACCATATTTTCCTTTAGATCATCAGATCCGATCCAGTTACCTTATTCCGCTCCTGACCCCTATCTTCCAGTCAGACTTCCATATCCTCAGATCCGATGTAGGACTTCATTCCCTTCAGCTTTCCCCATCTCTTCTCGGATCGTCGGATCTGATCAAACCCTCATCCTGAACCAGTCCTATGTGTTCTCCATGCATCTAGCTTCTTCTTCCCACTTGACTGCCCATTGTCTTAGCTGTTCTCTGTATGATAGATATCCACCTTCCATGTCCACATGATGTACTAACTCATTGATACAAGCTCACACTGTGTCATGTTCTTCTTGTGTTGGTAGCCCATATAATGGTTGTTGTCCAGTTGAGTTCTGATTAGCTGCTGTGTAGTGTACATGTCTTCAGGCTCCTTGTGGTTGTTGGGTGCTAAAGTTCCCTGTCACTTGTGTCTGCATAGCCAGTGAAGTCATTGTTCATTGGAGGGTATTGGTGTTCATTCTAAGTAATGTTTGCTGCATCTGTAAGCATAACACTTTGATTGGGTCATGTTGATGTCCTTCTAGTTGAGCTATGTGTGCATTCTGCACTCTCTCTACTTTCTTTCTCTCTCTAGCTCACTTCACTTTGTTCTGTAGGATGTCCACATTGATGTCTTTGATTTTGTCAAGAAATGTGCTCCAGTTTAGTGGTGCTGGCATTGTTAAGCCCTTTAAGACTCTCAGTAATGCATTCTGAACTGGCTGTATCAGGACCGGCACATTTGTGGCCCCTGCATCCTGTACTAGCATCTTAAGCTGATTGTGAAAGTGAATGTGTGACCACATTGTAATGTCCAAAGAAGTGGTGTGCTCTCTTATGTCTTCCTCTTTCATCCTTAATGCTAACAACTTTTTTTTGTATTTGAGTTTTGTCTTGCCTGCAGCTTCTACCACCGGTCACTTTACTATGAAGGCTCCTTTGACTGATGTCTAGGTGCTTTTGTGCTGTACATTGATATTGGTCCATTAGAAGTCTGCTGGGAAACCTGCGGAGATGAGCATGCTGAAGAGTTCAACTTTGTCTGCTTTATCTGTAATGTGGTTGATAAGGAAGAATACCTCTACACCCCTTAGGAAATTCAGTGCATTTTCCTCCTTTGTCCTTTGGAAGCAAGTTGGCGGCCGAATACCAGACATGGGTACAATTAGGATACCTGGTAGTTTGGGTTTTTTGAGGATAGTTTTGTATAAGGTTCTGTGTTTCCTTGGTGTTACAATGTGTGATGAGATACATGCTCTTGGTAGGCTTGGTGGTTGTTCATTTTGGAATGAGAGTTGAGCTCTACTACAAGTGTTTCTGGAAGACTCTGGATATGATCTGTGAAAGGGATTGTTGTAGTTGGTTCAGGTGCTCCCAGTAATGAATCCTTATTGGCTTCATTGTCATCTCCTTCAAGCTATTTTATCACTTCATGTTCTGATCATGAGCTATCTTGCTCTAATGTGTGCTGATTAAGTTTTGGATCTGATGAGGGTAGTGTAGTATCTGAGAGTTCTGTGCTTGTTGCACTCACTTTAATCAAGTGACCATTAGCATCCCTTGCTAACTGTTTCCTTGATTTCTTGGGAGGCAGCTTGACTGAGAGAGGAGGGTTCAGTGATACCACCGAATATGCATGCATCATTGCAATCTACATTTTGGCTTCAGCTCATATGCTGCACTCCTTGGTCCACCCAAACCATGTATATGTGACCTTGCAGTTTAATATGCACCTCAACACTCTTGTCTTTCTCCAGCACTCGGTCATCTCTAGCTGCTCACATATTCACTTTCACTATATGTTAATTAGTGCCCTTATTTACCAGGACTATATATACCCTGCAACAGAATATTTTTCCCCAAGGTCATTCTGGGACTGTGCTTTACTTGCATTACCATTCACTCAAATTGATATACCAGAAAATAAGTTGCTTTATGGCAAATTACATGGATTGATTAATGACTCTGAAAGGGTGAGGAATGTGTAAGGACCCAGGAGAAGACGATAGGTCTGCAGCACAAGCAGAAGGAATTTGCTTTTGGCCAAATTGTTGCTGAATTAGTGGCCACTTCAAAACACTACACAATAAACAACATCCTACATCAGACATTAGGTACATCAACATCAATTGTCAACAGTAATCTTGCTTGCTTACTGCTCTTCTCCATTTCAAACACCCATCTCAACAACATCTAAGATATTTTATGGCGAATGCCTCACTTAAATCTCTGTGCCATCATTATTCACCATGTCCCACCACACATACAAACACTGTGTGGAGGACATCCCTGCCTCTCCTCAGAATATTAAGCACAGTAGGCATTATATCAGGGATGATACAGAATCCTACATGGTATGTTTCTATCACACAACTTTTCACATCAGTCAACATTGTACAAGTCACGCTCTCAAAGCCCTGGATCAACTGTAATTGAGACAGAGGCCACTCTGTTGTGGAAAATTGAATATCTGAAGGAACAGATTAGTGCCATGGAGTACACTCTGAAAATTGATGAGCAGGAATGTGAATGGACAAGGCTTGAACATGAGTGGGAGGTTGAACACCACATCTAACTATTCAATGACCTGCAAGCGGATGTAAACTACAATAATTGTGTCCTGGAGGAGAACAAAATAGTAATTGGATGTCTTGAGGTGGAGATAGAGAGCCAGATAAAGGATATAGAGGAGTTCAAACACATGGTATCTCGGAAGGACATGTCAATTACGCTTTGCCTGTGAGTGATGAGAGAAGGCATTGAAATGCTGGAGAATAGAGATTTACTATTTACTTTTAACAAATAAATCATATAGAGATACCATTTCCAGCTATCTTCTCAATCATCTTATGCACATGTCAAGCTGCAGTGCTCTGAAGACTGAGAGGCTGAGTCTAATTGGAATAGAAACAATTTTGTGATCCATTTGCGGTGTGATGTCAGTGTTTATCACCAGAAAATCTGGTATATCTGGCAGCTATTGTACATGGTAAAAGGTACCAGAAAATCTGGTTTAATCACATTATTTTCCAGTGCACTACCTTGTCTCAACCATATTCACTACATTAAGACTGCATTTTTTTGCCTGCGACTTAACTAATGGCTGATTATTTTTATTCAGTTCTTGGATCACAGTGTGCAGACAAAGCCGTCCAATGCCAGGGTTCTGACATTTAGTACAAGAAAGAATGTCCTAGCATCACACACTAGTGGCAGTGTATGCAAGTCTACTACTTACTGGGACACAAAGGGTCTAAAGGGTATGTGATTACTGCCTGTAAATTACAAGAAAACTAACACACTTCTATTTACCATAATGAAGTAGCTCTAACAAGCACTATGGACAATACTAGTGATAAGTCTAGTGATGACTCTCAATCTGAGGCTGGGGCTGATCACACTGACGAAGAGGATGGTAACACCATCAAAGCACTATCAACTACCACTCAGAAGACCAAACAACCTCTCAACACCACAGCAGACAATGCCATTGGGGCCCATGCCTATCCAGGTTGTCGCACTTGTACTTACAGCTGTGAGTTGTATTCTTATGTTAAAGCAAACAGCACTGATTATTGATAGATTACTTTATGCTGAATAAGGCTATGCTTTGTGGTACATTTTCCTCGTGTTCTAATATGACATGTGGTATAGCTCTGGACTCTGTGAAGACTCTGTGACTTCCATAACTCTAAACTCTGGACTCTGTGGCTCTGAACTCAAGGGAAAAGAGGCTAAGGCAACTTGGTTGAGATGAATGCACTCTGTTCACCAGTTGGAGTGGTTGTGATAGCTTCTATGACCTGGTGCACTCAAATACCTTTCTCTATGCTACCTCTGAACCCAAGACTGTCCACTGAATAATGCTACAAACACTGCTCTCTGCTCTTCCTCTCCCCAGGGGCCCCCACTCCAATGTCTAGTTTGAGTACAAATAGACAGCTCAACCAGGTCCAGATAGGGTCTGGATAATTTCTTATTTCTGCAGTGAATGATATATTGTTGACAATCTCTGTACAGAAAGCCTTTCTCTGGGAGTCTGTGAGTTGTCTGTATGAAAATTTACAGAGTGAAGTAGTACTGTAGTGAACTGTGCAGAAGGGATCAAGCTGTTTCGCTTGCACTTTGTACAGAGCCCAGTAGTTTGCTGATGCAACACATTCATTTCCACTGTCACTTAATCTAATAGTTTTTACTTCCCACAGTAAGATATTGACCTTTGCTTATAGCTTCATAGTTGTGTACATTGCAACTCCCCTCTGTTATGGTATTTATGATTAATCTAGCTCAACCATCAACTTTTGGCACATCTTTACTTCAACTGTGAGTTTGAGACAAATCAGGGCCTTTTTCCAATCATAACATCTCACAGAAAATTTGGGCAATCCCCTTTCCTCCATAAGGCCAAACATAACAATATGATTGTTGATAGCAGAATTATGCTTGTTCTTGTGATGATTTACCATATATCATGATATATGGCCTTCAACTTTCCTCACCAGTTTACTAATGAGTCCTATAATTAAACCGGGTCTATGTCACAACCCTTTAACGAATAAACGTAAGGTCGGAGACTAGGACTCAAACAAAGATAATCACAACAAAAGATATGGATTGAGCAAGGACGTCCGGGCTGATACACAATGTATAGACAGGAGGTTTGAACTGAAGTTCAACCGTTACAAATATGTCCCTACTATATACTACTATTCAAGCGGAGTTCATCTGAGTCTAAATACTAACTAGCCAATCATATAATCTAAGAGGTCATCGTACATTGTGACATTTATTAAATAGTTCTTCCATCTCTCTCACGTTCTATATATGATCTAATCTTGATCTAGGGTCCATTCTTCTGTGAATAATCTGAGGTCGGATCTTCTGTTCTCTGTGACAGGGTGAAAGTATGTGAAGTCGTGTGATGTGGATATGTGAAGACGTGACGTTCTCTATGACGTCATCAATGATGCGAAGCTCTGGTATCTTATCGGTAATCTAGTCGACATGACTTCAAAAACCCTTGGAGTATCTCGTGATATTAGAGTGTCTAGGTTCGGGGTGTTTGGGGTCTCAATAATGGTGTTTGGGGTCTTTGGCGTCTGTGTCTTAGATTCATTTCCGGATTTCTTAGAGGTAGATGTAGTAAACGGACTCTTCTGGTTTGCAGTCGTAAGGAAAGAATAATGGTTTGTATTTGGTACTCGTGACAGTCTAACAGACTGGGAACAGTGCAAAAGTGCTGCCAAGGGTGCATTTTATTGAGGTCAACAACATCAGCAAAAATCCCCTTTTCATATTGGCAACAATTTGATCAGATTTTATCAAAGGTGGAAAATTACCTATCATTTTCTCAAATGTGTAACAAAAAGATCTAATTTTCACCAATTTTCAGCCAATGTGCAAACCCTCTTTTCATATTGGGGAAAATATGATCATATTTCATCAAAGGTGGAAAATCATGTATGGTTTTCTCAAATGTGCACATAGTGAGGGAAATTGTTTGCTACACTGCAGTACTACTAGTATAGCATACAATTATACTAATTTATGTATGCTGTAAGCAGCAAGTTAGACTTTCAAAAGATGAGCCTTTCTTGCCTCCTCACACTGTTTGATTTCAGTACAGTCAGATGTGAGAACAAATGATTTTACAATAAGAATCAACCAACCACTTCCTGGGAATTAAATTCTCTTTCTGGGCAATGGAGTCCTGCAAGCAGTGAGTTAGTCAGTTGAATTTTCTGTAGTATAGAACTGGAACCTGCACACCATAAATATATCCCACAAGCCTTCTCAATAAACAATAGATGAGAACAGATGATAGTCAAGGAGATTAAATCAACACGAAGAAAAATTTGCACACCACATCTAAACCATGAGAAAGCACTTGTCAATGCCTTGAGGAACAGAATTGAACACAGTCCTCACTATTGAAGTGTACAATGAGCCTTTTATTTAACTAGGATACAGTCACATATGCATCTCAGTCAGTGAAGCTGTTAACAAAAAATGTGCTACACTGATCTAATACATTGCTCATAGTCCATTCACATGGAGCCACTGCCCCAAATTTTAGTATTAAGTGCATGGAACATCAAATATCACAGATAGGGACAATGCTGGATTGCCTGTTGCCATCATAAAGGGCACACAAAACCTTATACATCCCATAGTTAATGTCTGGCATGGTGAACAGTGTGAACTATTCAACATAAGTGAAGTCATCAGGCACATTGACATTGCAAAATAGAGCACATTTGATACTGGCCAACAGCGAGAAGACCACACAAACTTGTGCAACACAATATCCTGCAAGTTGTTCATCAGTCCAAGTGTCCCTGCATACACACATCAAGACAATCACCTTCTACACCCAATTTGCTACCATTGCCCAGATTTATGAGTGCAGCATAAAATCTTGCTGAAACTCTAGTCTAATGGGGGATGCACCATTAGGCAAATAGATGTTAATGATTAGGCCAAAAAAAAATCAACATATTTTCTGGTACTCTGTTCCACTTACTCATGAAAACACTGGGATGCCTTTCATAAATAGGTGGATATTGTGGTTCAGAGGCAAACATTTTCACTACACACCAATTTCAGCATTGCCAAAAGCTAATTTAATCCAAGAAATAAGGTGTTTGATGAGGCCTTGATATAGCTGGTGGAAAACATTGGGTGTGATTAAGTGATATATATTACAGTGTGGGAGTTCCTCCCAGAAAGGATGATAAAGTGTTTTTACTGCTGAAATGAGCGAAGAGTCAGAAACACTAACAGTCCAATGAAACAGAGTGAAAAACTCATATCTGCATCATGACAAGCCTTTGTGAATTGAATCAGATCTTCATCAACAAGAGCGAGTGCATCTAAAATTTCATCTAAATCACACAGCTCAAAAGGTAGGTCTTTGCTACCAGGCTCCATAGAAGGTATGTCACATTTCAGATACTCTCCAGTCTTCATCCCAGTCACCAAGAGTTGCTCTGGGTAATCTCCAATATAACAGCCCACAAGAGAATGACCATGACAGAGGACCCCATCACCACTGGCTATCGGCATTCCATACTTTCCTGGCTCAACCAGTGGCTCAACAATGTGACACATGCATGCATGGAATAGATTAGCAAGACACTGCCACCTTGCTGTTTTTTTGGTGATGTGCTTGAGCTTAGTCATGGGAAGATAACCAACAAGTATCTGTGCATTACAAGAGGGTCATTGTTGTACTTTCTTGGGGAGGTTTCTGATAGTCATGTAGATCAGGTATGCAGCTTTGTTTTGAAACATTGTGACTTGGGTTTTATCTGAAGATAGAAAAATTGGAATGATTGTTGCCCCCAGTTGTTCTTTCTCAAGTTGTTTCTACCATTGGGACTCAATTAGCCTGATGTTTGGATTAGTATGCCAAATATTCTCACACCTAAGTGTGCCACCACCACCGCCCTACATGCATATCATGCTAGAGGTGCTGAGTCTTGTCCTCATCAGAATAGTGGTGTTTTGGGGAAAACACAAAGTAAGAAGCCAATTCTGGGTCTCCAAACAGAGCCTTCACACACTCAATGATGTCACAAAAATAGACATCAAATGCCTCATCTGCTACTAGGATCTCCTGCTGCCAAAAACAAGGACAATGGCCTGGAATTTTGTTATCAATGACATTGTTGAGTTTGTGGGAATTCCAGTAAGAGAGATTGAGCTTTTCACAGACCTATATTGCTGATCAGTGCTGTCATTTAGTTGTTTCATACTCAATAACTCACACCCTTGATGTCAAGCAAATCTGAGAATGTGGTTGAGCCTTGGCCTTGCAGTTTTGCCCAATGAGCAACTTCATAATTGATTCAAGAGGTGAAAGGCACCCAAACACTTGTATTGTCAAGTTTATCACAGTAAGTGTGATATCCGTGTTTGGCCTGCAGAATAGGTTCATCTAAGTCCAACTGGGTGTGGGAAAATAATCTGACACAACGTAGAAAGGTAATATGAGAAATATAAAACCTGACTACTATGTTGGGTGTTGCTAAGCCTAGGCTAGTTCGACCCTAAAGGGGCCTGCTGTCTGATATAAGAATGATAGTTAGTGTCTTTAGGTCAAGGAGAGAATAGCTAGCGCTGTCACGCACCAAAGGTGTTTGGTAGTGAGAACATGGCTTTTTATTGTTAATCTTCATTTCCCATATCACTCCTTACATCTATCTTCTTTCATTTCCTTTGATCTTCTTTCATTTTCCCAACTTCACGATTCTCGAGTTATTTCAAGACCATTACGACATTCGGCATTCTTTCAGTTCACCACATTCAACAAGGTCGATTCACTTCTCCCATATTCCCACGCTTCTAATGCCCTCCCATCTTCGACCCTCACACTCCCAGACAACTATGTTCAGCCAGACCTTGCCATGTTGTGCAAATATCTCAAAATCCATGTGTTATACATTCACTCCCTCATCATTCCCAATCCTCTTCCACAACTTCTTCCACCATTTCTTCCAAGCCATTATCCACTTGATCCTCACATCCATGACAACTATGAACACCCAAACCAATTATCCTCCCCACTCATTCCAGAGATGTACAACAAATCAGCCACTCTATGCAGATGACCATCCCTTATCATGTTGGGGAAGAACTTCACAGACTGTATATACCCAATGATCCCTGCAAGTCAACTTCTCAACCACATGATGTCTCTACACCTGGTCATTGGATCATCCCACCATCATTGCATTGGATCATTGCACAGCTCTATTATTATCCCCCACAGCATCATCTGCTACTGTCATATCTCTTGGATCATCACTGCACAGCACTTTGTCATGCTCACCAAGCGTGTGTTAATGCTGACTGAGGCGGATTTATCATCATTTGTCATGGTTTGTAATGGTCACAGCTTTGATTTATCATCCTCCCTTTCATATGACTCATGCCCCAACCTTATTATTCATCTTGTTCTATTGTTTGCTTATGCTTGGTAATTACCCCTGAAGCGCAGCTCCTATTCTTCCATGACCTTCTATGACCTTCCTTACCCCCATCATTTTCTTACTCTTATGGCTGGAGCACAGTTTTGCATACACAAGAGTACACAAATCACTGAAACATATATAAACCCCTGTACTTTA
Source organism: Auricularia polytricha (assembly GCA_003316125.1). Taxonomy (NCBI): domain Eukaryota; kingdom Fungi; phylum Basidiomycota; class Agaricomycetes; order Auriculariales; family Auriculariaceae; genus Auricularia; species Auricularia polytricha. The sequence continues at coordinate 28,044 of QFEN01001042.1, forward strand.
GCTACAAAAAAAAGAATTCAATTTCAGCTGCCCAGTTCACAGTTTATGTCCAGTCCCTTCTGGAGCCTCAGATAGGCTTCATATTCATCAGTATTTCGACGTCTTTGACATTGTTCACCTGGAACATTGTCTCATTCCCATGCTGTTATTCATTCAAGTCAGCTGCCTCGAGTGCAGTGTTATTCATTTATTGTTCTCAAACCTGCTGAGTTTTCTCAGACTTAGTAGAGCTCCTCTTCCTCGATTTTCCCACACCTAAAACCCTCAAAACCCGAAGTGTTTGGTGCACTACCAGGATCAGTCCACCCCTTTTACAACAACTACTGTACCCAGCGCTTCTAAGCACAAGGACCACTGACCAGTAGCGATTTTGGTTTGTTGTTTTTGTTGAGTTTTTCAGCAGGCCAACTTCGAAGATCAACAGCGTGTAAAAATAGTGGGTGTCATATCCCGTGTTCTAGCCCCTATTTCCGGACCGGACTTCCTTGTTATCTTCGGATCCGATCTAGTTCCTATCCCGCTTCTCATTCCCCATATGTAACAACCCCTATCTGTCCAGATCTGCCTGACACTTAATTCCCATCTCCATTCTCGATCGTCCTGTCCATGTTTTAGTTCCATCTCTATTCTGCTCTTCTGTTTCATGTTTCCTTTTCCTTTGTGTTCCTTACGATCGGCCTGTGTCAGTTACCCTTGCGCCTGTCAACTTAACCTTTACATATGTTCCTCTCACAGCCTCGGAACTCCGCTGACTGCGTTCCCGTCGCATATCCTATCGTATATAAACCCTTGTAAACCGTAGTACATCCTTAGTTCAAATATCATCTTAGACTCAGTTCTTCCTCGTGTTTCCCCTCGGTTCGGATTCCTTCTGACCCACCTCTGAGTCTCGGGATAATACCCCTAAGGCTAAACCCCTCTGCCTCTACCTTCGGGTAGTCTAACCCCTGTCTGTTTCTATCCGGACTTAGTTCGGGATAGTCCATTACCCCTATTCCGCATCACCCCTATTAGTTCCGCTCGCTTCGGCCGAACTATATTTCTGCTGTCCATCCCTATTCCGCCCAAGAAGTTAAAGGGCAATACTCGGGTAAGGGGCGCAGCGCACGAGCTGAAGCCAAGCCCTTTCAGATCCGACCCCTTGAACACGGTCTTAACAGTGGGTCCAATGATGGGAAACTGAGTCTGATGCATGGGAAAGTGCGGGTCCAATGAGCGGTGTGGGAAAGTAATCGGACACAATGTAGAAAGGTAATATGAGATATATAAAACTTTGCTGCTATGTTGGGTCTTGCTAAGCCTAGGCTAGTTCAGCCCTAAAGGGGCCTGCTGTCTGGTATAAGAATGATAGTTAGTGTCTTTAGTTCAAAGCGAGAATAGCTAGTGTGTGAAAATAGCGGATCCGATGATGGGAAACTGAGTCTGATGCGCGGGAAGGTGCAGGTCCGATGCACGGGAACAGTGAGTTTGACGGATGATGATGGGATGGGACAAGAAACAGATGCAAAGCCTCGGGACTAGTATCAAGGGGATGGATAGTGTCAAGGAAAGGAGCGACAAGGGTTTGGGTCGTAATGAGTGGGTATTTGGCAAGGTTTTGAGGTATTAAGGTATCTTGTAGGGATTGGGACTCTAAATGTAAGGGTAACTCCCCTCTACAAGTAGGTAAGGGAAATTAGAGTTGCCTGGTCCTATATAACTAGCTACGTGAGAGTCCGGAGTCCTATAGGCAAGAGTAGTAGCAATGCATTGGGTCTGAAGGTAATGTCCGATGTATAGTATGTAAAATGGCATGAGGTACTGTGGCCTGTGAGAACTCATGTAATAATACTATCTACTATATCAGTAATGATTTATAATGGATGACTCACCAGTGGGGACACATGGGACGGACTGGACATAGATATTTTCCGGTTTCCAAAGGGTATGGGTAAGTCTGATGCCTGGGGTCTAGCGGGTCCAATGATTTTGGGTATTGGGTTTGTCGGGTTATCAGCGTGTCACAACCCTTTAACGAATAAACGTAAGGTCGGAGACTAGGACTCAAACAAAGATAATCACAACAAAGAAGTGGATTGAGCAAGGACGTCCGGGCTGATACACAATGTATAGACAGGAGGTTTG
>QFEN01001043.1:9308-25471 GCA_003316125.1 Auricularia polytricha
AAGTCGAATAAGCAATCCAAAGCTGCATTAGACATGTGGCATTGTTTGAATGCAAATTCTGCCATTGCAAATTCAATATCATTACAATACAGTGTGTTAGTAGGATTTGGCTAGGGGCTTGGCCAGGGGTTTGCCAGGGGTGCCAGGGGTCTTGCCTGGACCTCAAGGCACTGAGATAGATATACATAGTGCATGTTCGTAGCAGGACCTTACTGTCATATCCCGCATTCCAGACCCTTATTTCCAGACCGGACTTCCTTCAGATCATCGGATCCAATCCAGTTATCACATTCTGTTCCTGACCCCTATCTTCCGGTCGGACTTCCATACTCTCGGATCTAATCTAACCCTCATCCCTGGACCAATCTTCCATTGAATCGTCGGATCCAATCTGCCCTTCACTCCTGTTTCCGTCCCCATATGCATATTCCCTTGTAACTACATCTACCCTTCCGTCCGGACTTCTATACTCTCGGATCTGGTCTAGACTCATTTCCCTTGGCTTTCCCCATCTCTATGTTCCTTGATCGGACCCCTATTCATCGGATCTGCTTGACAGTTCATTTCCATCTCCATTCTCGATCGTTCTGTCACTGGTTCATTTCCGCCATCATTCTTGTCCCACTTCAGTTTTCCTTTTACTCTCTGTTCCTTATGATCAGCCTATGTCAGTCACCTTTGCGCCTGTCAACTTAGCTTTTCCATATGTTCCTCTCACAGCCTCGGAACTCCACTCACTGTGTTCCCGTCGCATATCCTATCATATATAAACCCATGTACAACGTAGTAGTTTCTCGATTCAAATATCGCATCTAGACTCTGCCCACTCATGCCTCTTGTCCCCTCTCTGTCTCGGGATTGATTCCTGGTGAAGACATCATCTTAGACTCCATTCATTCTTTTGTTCTCTCTCAGTCCGGAATTCCACTTCCTGGCCAACTATCTGAGTCTCGGGATTGTATCCCTAATACTAACCCCTCTGTCTCTACCTTCAGGTAGTCCACTCCTTGTTGTTTTCTACCTGGACCTAGTCAGGGGTAGTCTTCCATTTGTACTCCGGCCGACCCCTATTGGTTCCACCGTCCTTGGCCGAATCATATTCCAACGGCCGTTGTTAAGTCTTCCTCTATTCCATTTGTACCCGGACTGCATCTGGGGAACTTGTACCTCTGACTTCCGAACAACCGCTATTAGTTCCAGCCACTTCAGCCAAGCTATATCCGGCCAGTCGTCATTATCCTCCTCTGGAAATTAAGGGCATGTACTCAGGTAAGGGGTGCAGCACACGAGCTGAAGCCTAGCCCTTTTGGATCTGTTTCTTGAACATGGTCTAAACACTTACCCATTCCATCACCATGTTCCTGTGTGTCTGGTCTGAGTCCCATGGCTAGTCATCCATGGCCACCGTTCCAACGGGCTCCAATCACGAGGAGATTTTGGTGGAGCAAGAGTTGGTGGTGTGCCCGGTGGCAGAAACACACTGTCAGCTGTGCATGGTCGTCCTAAGAGCATGTCTGAGTTGCACAAAACAAGACGTGAGAAGGACTTACCATTGAGGAGTGAGTGGTGCGTACAATAGTACCGCCCGCTTGCATCTGTAAATTCTGCCTCTGGGGGGTTTGGATCTTCATCACCAGCTATTGGACCTGGTGATGACCAGGGTGGCAGTAAGATGTCTAGGGGAGGAGGCAAGAAATTTGGAGGAGGTGAGAAATTTGGAGGCTGATGCAGTGGGGGAAGATCCTCAGCAGGTACAACTGGATGGAATGCATGCATGTGTTGAGTGCAGCCCGAGGAGTTTCGAAACCAGCACATGCAGCCTGGAGATAGGCATTGAAACTGAAGGGCACGGTGTGTAGGGTGATTGCTGGTCATTGTATGGGGTAGTACTAGTAGTACTGCTACAGGCTGGGTTGATGCAATGCACAGATAGAATTTCGAAAAAATCAAGGTTTGACGCCAGCCACTAATATTAAATCCAGACCCAGAGATAATTACACATGTGCTTGATTCGGTGCCATTGGGAAGGAGATGGGCACTACACCAGACAGGTTTTGGTGAAATGAATATTTATGAAACTGCACTACCAGAAAGGTTTTGGTAGATACCAATGAATGTTACCCCACCACTGGTAAGGTTTTGGTGAACATTGATATTCACCACACTAAAGGTGTTGGTATGTATTTCAATGCACTGAAGTGCTGGTGGGCATTGATGCACTGGCACGGGTCCTTTTGTTGAACATTTACTGCTGAAAAGGTGCTGGCAAATATTGATGCTCCAAAGGCTTATGGCAGCTGTAGTAGACTTGTGGTAGTTAGTCTAGTACATTAGGTATGGAGTAGTAGGGTCGATATATTATTCAGAGTCAGCTTTCAACTACAAATTGTGAAAAATGCGGCAAAACTCACATTCAATTTGTAACCACCGCCTTCCATTTTCATCAGCCTCCAAAGCCCTCCATTGATACAATGTCTCAACCTGCCGCAGTTACAAAGTGCATGGAAACTCGAGCTAAGAATGCAACTCAGCATCCAGGACACATTTTGACCCAGGGTCATGGAAAGAGACGTACCATTGCTCAAAAGGCTGCTGACAACCAGCATGAAAGAGAGGCAAAGGAGGCAAGTGAAAAAGCTGTGCAGGAAAGTTATCAGTGTATTGCTACTTTGCAAACACAGATGCAGGCTGACCAAGATGCTGCGCATGTTGACGCACCCAAGCCTAAGTGTCCTCGCCCACGGCCAGTTGCAAAGGCTGTGAAGGCCTTGAAGACCTCCAACTTGACTATGAATGGTGGGCAGGCAGGGGCAGAAATCATTGCCGACAAGCCTGTCGACACCAAAGGCAAGGGTCGTGGGCATGGAGGTAAAAAATCAGCAGCTGGTGCTAACGTCAAACACCCTGTGAGTGATGAGGAATTGGAGGAGCCAGTGTCTGTGGCATCCAAGACCAAGGGGAAAAAGGTGTGCAAACAGGTTGTGAGGGATGCGATTCAAGCAGTATCAAACACTGGCATCCTTATCAATGAATCAACGAAGGCACATGATGGAGATGTCCATCAGAAGACGTCTGTGTAAGTGTTACCTTGATAGTAACCATGAAGCTCCTTTTGACTGATACTGCTCTGTTTTTCTCAATCTCACACCGGTACACGATTCTGATGCTGCCAGTGCCACTCCCAAAAAACTTGCACTTGCTGGGCGTATCCTGGGCTGGGTAGCAAATTTACCCACCACTGCCTCAAAGCCAATATCCAAGACAAATCCTTCTGTTGTGTCTTCCGCCCAGCGGTCTAAGTCCATTCTCTCTAAGCTCACAAGGTGGAGCACTATCAGCAGCAATCTTACACCCCCACTCACACCCATCAGTATCCCTGGCGCTGAAGGCTTCACAGGGTCTACTTTCTCAAATCTGTATACATCTGACGAGGACGACGAGCTGCTCAAAAAACCTCTTTCTCATGTTACAAGTGACAAGGCTTTCACGATGAGTCCGATCATATCTATACTTAAATTTGACATAGTTTCAACCACAGCTGCAGGGTGTTGTGATCATTTCCAAAGCTCTTGACAATGTGGTGCCTCCAAATGTTGCCCACCACAATGCAATATCAGTACCCGAGCAGCCTGATGTGATCGAAAACACTGACAGTGAAAACTTTGCCAATATGGATGACGAGCACTGTTGCCCTTGTTGTGCTTGCAAAATTCATGATCTCGCAGGATGATCTTGAGACTGATGAGGACCACAGAGATTTTGCATTGGCCTTGGCCAAAGTGCAAAGTTTCTTGTATGAGGACATCACGGAGGACGGAGAGATGTCCAACCCATTTCAGTCTGACCTTATTGTGCAGATCCTCGTGCAGCACAAGTGTGCCACGTCTGGCACTGTCAGCCTGCCAGGAACAAGTGGTATGGTGCAGGGGCACTCAAAGGGTGCTCTTTCTCTTGCCACGGTGGCGGCATGTGTTTTCTACCATCTCCTCATACAGTTGACTCATTCTCCCATGTTTCAGATGGAATGTGCCATTAAGCTTTTTGTCCATGGACATATGCAGTTATGTGATATCGACACTGCCGGCAACAGCCGAGGCAACAAGACCCCCGTGGCACTCAATAAATTGATGGGCAAGGAGAGCAGCGTCCCTTTGGCATTTTCAGATGCCAATTGGGGTGCATACACCAGGGCTTACACAGTGTCCATCAACTGCCTGCCAGACTCAGTCATTCTCCAAAACTCGGAGCTCACACAGAGCCTCGCCATGAAGAGGCACGGCATGCAATGGATGGAAGTGGACGAACAATCCGAGGATGAACATGCACTCATTTACTAGATGGTGTTGTCCTTCATTCTTGTAGTGTATCTCACAACTGACTATGATCTTTGGCATACTAGTAGTTGCAGACTGGTACCTCGGTTGTTCATACTAGTATTGTTACTCATCGTTTTTCACATGCTGTCTTGTCTCGTTGCTGCCCCCACTACTGTTCTCACCATGCATCTGCTTTGTCGCGTATCTCGATGAATTGCAATGCAGTCCATTCTCAAACAAGTGCACAACAAGTGCACAAAAGCCAAAAACAAGAGGTGTTACGACTGGGATAGGTCTTCTCTCAAGAATTGATAACGACTCATCTTGTTGAGAGATGGAGTCTACTCTACAAGTCGTAGAGGGTCAAGGGGTTCAGACTAGTACTAGTGTTGATGACTAGACTAGAGGTTGGGTCAATGGCTGCTAAGTTGGAGGCTTAGCAGATCAGGATATCCAGGTAAAACCCAGTAGATTAAGTTGGAGAAATACAAGTGTATCTACTACAGTTTATATAGTAGTCGCTAGGTGCACAGACCAAGACCAAGATAGGTAGTTTGTACAAAGACGGAAGGCATAGGTACTCCTAAAGCATTCATGCGAAGCATGTTGATAAGCAGTCTGATCGTGATAGCAAGAATAGAACATAATCAAGGAATGTTCATGTGGAGCATGTTGATAAGCAGTCTGATAGCGATAGCAAGAATAGACGTGATGAGAAAATGAATAGGGGCCTACGTGACTGTAACAAGAGGAGGGGATCTGCATTTGAGCTTATGGCAGCTTATGACAAGGAGACATTATGGCTCTTGTGAGAAACTTTTCCGCACTTGTGTGGGAAAACAAGTGACGACAAAGGAAGTTAAGGAATGTGCGAATTTACTGATGAAGGGGACTTAATCACTGAATATTAGACACTTTGTCCAAGGGAGTAAAAGGAAGTGATATTGGAAGAGTCCAGTGTGACTATTTATCATGGACCGTACAAAACCAGGATATTCTAAGCGGTAGGGATAAGTACAGGCAAGTCCATAGTGCACTAATATGTAATAGCGCATGAGTTGCCTCGTGTATGGGAATGCACAGATAGATGCACTGCGGATGATCAGTATGACAATTAAGGGACTAATAACACACCAATGGGGATGGGTGGACATGAATAGGACATGGGAGGGTGGAATCCTGTGGAATACAACAGGGTATGTTCCGGAAGATGGCTCGTCCATTGCGACGGACAACGGATAGACAACAGGTGAGGCAGAAAGTGATACTTGGCTATAGAGGTCCTAATTAATAGATATATGTTGAGAAGTACGCTCAGCATTGGTTGACGACAACTCTACTTATAATGCTAATTAATCTGAATGCAGAAAACCCTTTTCTCCAACAATATATACTGTTTGTGGGGCCAGAGGATGCATGTTTCCTACAGCAGGATCCCTAATTCCCTGAGCCCTAGTGCTCAAAGACCATTTCACACCAGCTTCTCTCTGGCAACGTAGCTTCAGTATATCTTGTTGAGGCTGCATAGACAAGCCGAGAACATGGGTTCAGCCATGGATCGGACATTATATAATCGTCTGAGTTGTAGATAGTATAAATAGCTCGACGGTGATATCCGGAAGAATTTAAGATTTGCCATAGCGCCTGTCTTCTTCTGATCTCACAAAATCTGAGTCCAGAACTTGTTTATTAAAACACTACGCTCTACCTATTCGAATCTTAACATATCTCTCTATTTTTTTAAACATAGCCTTAGAGTCTGTACTGAATCCTACATGCTCCTGTTGTTGCCTTATTTTCATGTCATATAGTTGTTGTGTTGTAAAAAAACAAGTCGGAAAGTTTTGCAACACCGGGTCAGGGATTGTAGCTGTTGCGAAATTTTCAATTTTTAGGTCACGTGACTGTTAATAACCCTACGCAACCACTTGATTTTTAACATAGGTTAATAACAACGGGATGATTTATCGTCCGTACCCTAGAGGAGATGAACTAAAGCTCTGCATTGCTTGCTAATTAGACCGCATTGACAGTCCTAGATCAGCATGTTGCTCTTTCGCGGTCTCATTCACGTCATTTCGATGGTCAGGAAGGATACTTCTTCTCTTGCTACCGATGCTTTTAAAAGTTTTGATGTTCGTCATGGTGCTTTGACCACCGCTATGGGACTGATGGAACAAGGCCGTGTGGTATTCTGGACCGAGCTGATACGCTTCCGCGTCCTACTCGATGAACTTTTTGTGCCAGGTAACACTGGCATAACCTTGACGGAAGGGTTCAAGGAATTGAGCTTTTGCATTTGTAATGTGTTCAATCATTCTACTCGGAAGACCAGTCCCCGCACATCCCACGTTTTACCATGCAGTCGTCTCATGCGTCCACATGCTTCATCCGAACGCGCTGGGGACTGCCGACAAACAACCCAGGCACCACAATCTCTCAATACTTAAGTACGTGCAAATGGTCGGGGGTGATTCGGGCCAATTTTCATGCACTGCTGGTGAGTTTAGGCGTGCACTAAATATACAATCCCTTATCCTTGTCCAACTTAGAGAGTGCATGTGACGGTTGCATATCCGCGCGAAGGGTTCTTCAAAATGTGAATGTATGGACGGTGTTACAGGTTTCGTGTTCCATCAGATTAAGGCGGTGTCTGCTAGTTCAGGACTTGTCTGATTCTCATCATCTGCTGGCACTCAGCAGCCACTTGTATGCACTCTGCTGAACTGAGATATCAAGTGTCATTCGTGCTTCGAATGTCTCTTCATGGCATAGGGCGATGATCACGTTGATCACACGTTTCTGTGGTTGGATTTGGAAGCTTCAAAATTACTTGTGACCAGGCTGAGCAGATTGTCCAACTCAAAATAAGCTTCACTCAGTGTTTCAAGTTATTCTACCCATGTTGTATTTATAGGCACGGATAAAATATGAAGTGAACAGCCGCGAGTTGGGGGTGGGTGCTCTGCGCTACTGAGATAGTTCTGCTCAAAGTGGTGATATTTGTCCACTCACTTATCCAGAAGAGAGTCAGTTGCTTTGATCATACTAGTAGTCGCTGAGACTTACTGCAGTAGAATTGTGAATGGAGGCAAGTTGCCGGTCTTTCCAATTGACAGCAACGCTATCATATAGCTCACCCCAGTCTCTGCAGACGTGTGTGGCACCAACGCGGTGTTGTTCGAAGTCTCGTGTGGTAAAATCTCCTGCCTCTAGTGTGAGATCTGCTTGGCAAAGTATCCATTGTCTCAGATAATTAAGACAGTGATGTGCATGCCCTTCATCATTTTGACCAGCGAGACCCGTTTGGAAAAGTCTGAGACAGTGAAGCTGATGGAACATGGCCACAATGAAAGATCGGTTCTCTGGACCCAGCACTACGTGTCCAGTCCCCGGGGGAGAAGTAGAAAGCCACTCGGTCTTGGCCTCCGGACGGTCTAGCGCAAATCGCACACTTTCCTCCACCACGAGTCTCACTTTGCCCGCGTCAGGCACTAGGGACTCGGGAAAGTCGTCGCCCATAAAAGCTAAAAATCTGACTTCAAGCTATTTCTAATCTTGGACAGAAAGGACACTGACTAAAATTTTTCTGCCACCCTGGGGTGCGTGTTTTCGCGAATAAATACTGAGAATCCACGCTCTCCCTTGAGAATGTTGCCTTGAATATGAAACTAGTAAGCGCGATAGATACAATAGCGAGGGATGCCATCATAATCAGGTGGATAGAACGTTCAAGTCGATTGTTGAGCATGGTTCAAATCAGTGGATGCCACTGGATGGAACGGATATCATGGATTCAATTAGAAGACTAGTACTTGGAAATATTATAAAGGCATTCGGGTCGCAGCAAGCAAATTTCATGCGAATAGACTCGGGCATCATGTTTGGCCTTGAGAGTATTTTGGGATAGGCCAGCATGCTAGGCTTAGCAGCTATTAAAATCTGCAGCAGGGCTAAGCAATGCAGGGTTGATGCAGATTCCATTGTGTGCAGCCATGAAGAACTTACTATTGTGCGTGTGATCCGTTCCATGGCATCCGAGTTAGTCTCCGTAGTCAGCCAAATTCGTCTATCGTTCAGCATAGTCGGATCTTAGACCTATGCAGCGCATTGGAGATCATCGATCAAAACGAAAGCATCAGAACATGAGCGCCGGTCTAAGAACAACAACTTATGAGATAAGTCTACCATAGTACGAAAATACGTACGTAGAAGGCAGTCAGAAACCAGAATCGCATCGCTAGCATCGCATGAGTATCTTGGATACGGCAGCCGCATGCATGGTGCATACACTAGGATCTTATCGCCGACCTCGGGCTTTGTGTACCTGCGCACGTCTCATACGGTTTTCCCATGCCACCATGATCTCTGGATGGAAGTAACCCAGAAGGAAGGGAGATGGACTGCACAAAGTTCAAACTCTCCACAGTGCAGTGAGCATCAGCAAACCGGCGAGACTCGGATATTAGTCGATATTGTAGTATTTTGTAAGTCCAATGCTTCTTTCCTGTACATTATCGGACTGCACAGTTGTCTCAGACCAACGCGCTGAGCAACATTGGAAGTTTCACACGCTCATGGTTCGAAGCAAATTTTTCTCGAGTTTAGTAATAGTACTAGTACATGTTTATCATACATACAAGAGTGATTGGACGCGTGTGCTCTTCAAGGGGACATACATGTATACCATGCGAGCCCTTCATCAGTCTTCTCTCGGGTGTTCCTGTTTATGGGCATAACTCTTTTCCCTAGTGGGCATTGCCCTATGCGCTTTCTTGGCGCGTCGATCCGCATACTTTAGCGCTGACAGTCTATGTCTAGCGGGAGAGTCTGGTGGGGGGTCCTCATACCTCTTCTCATTAGAATCTCTCGTCTTGCTAGCTAGGTACGCTGTCACGTTGTTGTACGGTCCTGACCTATTCTCAAATTTCTTGCTGTCTGCGTCCCTCCGCCATGGAAAGCACAACGGTAATATATGTATGCATGACGATCCATGCATGATCTGGTACATAAATACACCCGGCCTACGGCGCAACTTCCTTACTTTCAATTTCCACTTTTGCCAATAATTACGAACTCTTCCCCGCCCACCCCTCCAGTTTATCATTCCAGAGGATCAGATTCCCCGGAGAAGTAGAGGATTAGAGCCTCAGTTGGTCTCTCCTCAGTTCCAATTTCGGCATAAACATCTAAGTCATACATTCAACACAGAAATGACGACTTCAACTCCTCTACACTTACCTCCTCCTGCCGCATGGCGGGTTGAGTGTGGTGCAGCGATTATACAGACAGCAAATGCTGAGAGGATGATAATAATCTTAGCAATCATGTTGCAACGACAATGTGGGATGTAGTGGAGCAAATGAAGGTATATACCACAGATTTATATCCATGCGGGTCTATTCAATGAGTTATTCATAGTCCTTGAGGTTCATCCATGAAGCCAACTTACCTGTGTATACGCTACGTAAGATGGCAGAACACTGATCTCCAGCATCCGCTATTTCGAGCTAGTCTCCCCTAGATCTCACAGCAATTTGCGACACTCTGAAGTCAGAAGGAGGTTGACACGTCTATTTCGCCTGCTAAATTGGAAGCGAGCAGTGATGGTTGAAACACTTCAACACCTTTCTTAAACGTCCGAGACACAGCTTTTTTTTGTTCCAATTAATGTCCACTTCTACAAAACCAGCGGCGTGAAGGCGTAATTTAATCGCTACACAATACGCCTTTCGTCCTGGCGAATATTATCACGCACTCTAGCACTGTTATTTGGCTGGACGGGTGTTGTAAGGGGACATGAACATACTAAGAGTCGCTCTTCCGACTTCGAGAGCTAGTACGTGTGAAAGTAATAGCAATTGTGAAGTTGAAATGTTGGAGTGCAAGACACCATGCAAGTCGAAAGCTAAATGGTTGCCACTATCACCATCTACAGTAATAATTGAAAATGGACGTCTACTAGCATTGGGAATTCTTCCTGATCATATTACTACTGCCAGAGGATGATGGGTCGTGGTGGAAATGCAGGTTGGTTTGGGTAATGCGAGAGCCTGTGTCTCTCGACCACGCAACTCCTGAAGCGACCCTTAAAATGATGAGCTGGGGGGTCAAAACCTAGCACATTGTCAGTGTAGTGCAGCTCAGTGCAGTAATGCATGTGAACACACTACCAAGGCTCCCCAAACTATTCCTACCGCCGTCGCACTTGGAATGCCTTTGATATAGGTGACGAGGTAGGCGATTCCGAGAACTGTGAAAGGGAGAGCAGACTCCACCAGAATTGCCACAGTACCCGTGTAAGTACTCCTCTGTTCAGCCGTAAGGACAGATCGTACTCTGCGATGGAATGATAGCAGCCGGAAAATGATCAATGCAGTCACAATGATGTTAAAGCTGACAGTTAGTGCGACCCATGAAATGCCAAATTGTGCGGTAAGGCCCTGCCATATATCTGACATTGGCATGGCACTTTCAATCACCATCATGACCGTCATGGCTGTACGGAGAAATAGTTAGTTTTGTATAGAGTAGATAGCACAGCACGCACTAGCAGATGCCAAGTATATAATTCCAGGAATGACAATTACTCGCAACCTTGAGCCCCAAATGATGTAACAGCGATAAAGCTTCCGCAATGTATCGACATCAGTGCTCAATAACAATGTATGTTGTAAACTCACCAAGAGTCCGTCTGTCAGAATATTTGCAGCAGAGTCCGTCGCTGTGCCAAAGACATTGTACCAAGCGGATAAGTTGGCAGCAAGGAATGCAGGGGGGCCACCAGAGTCATTTCGCTTTTCTATCCACATTAATTCGCAGAAGGCGGCATTGGTTGCGCCGCTGACTGTCAACAGGATCAAGAGAACGCCTCCAAAGCATATGTAGAACAGCCTGCGCTGTATTGGCTTCCTTGAGGTCATGATCAGGTAGGTAGAATAGGCATATAGAAATAGAATTCCTCCTGTGCCCAGAGTACGGGCTGTCAATAAGAGTTCACTGTCATAGGGATAGAAACTCACCATAAATGACGTTGCCAATAGTATTCCCAATATACAGAGCACGCTCCGTAGCTAGTTCGGTGGACGCCATGAGGGACTTAGAAAAGAGCGCCGTAGGGTGATTGTAGGACTATCAGTGCTTCAGCCACCCTGAGAATTTAAGACCAGCGATACCGATAGACTTATGGCAGAGGATATATCGCCGACACCGAGCTAACGGCAAATCCACCGATGATATCGATCAACAACACATCATGAAAGATTCATGCTACACACGAATTCTAATTGTAGAGTAAGATCGCGCAGCAGACTTAAAAATAGTCACCCGATGCTCAATGCACGTACAAAACCTGCTAGTTGCAGAGTAAGCTTGTGTCGCAGATTGACTTTAAAACAGTCACTGAATACTCAACGCACGTACAAAATCCGCTAGTCTCAGAATCTTGATGTGATCAGCTTCATCAGCGCTCAGCGGCGGGCAAACCGGAGCAAGGAGTATAAAAATAGTACCAGGAATATGAACTTACGCTGCCAAATAAGAACAAACATGTCGCTCATGAAACCGAAGTTACTAACGGTAACCCTGTATGGATACAATGCACGCGGTACACACTACACTTGTACTGTCGGCGCAGTTTGATCGGCGAAGGCCCAAGAGTTGGGCGAATACCCTCATGTATGTCACTTGTGGCATCAAGGCAGAAAATATGGGAAGTAGATGAGTATCCTCATTAAAAATGCCGGCTGAACAATCTGAATTGTGGAATAATCTAGAATAATCTACTTCACAGAGATAAAGCTAGTAGACTGTCTACAGCGATGACAGCGAAGAAGATTTGGACGGTGAAGACTCCGGCACCGAACAATCTTGTCCCTCTGTCCACGCTAACCCTCGCGTTATCTAATTGCCACATGCACCACAGCGGCTGAGACAGACTAAGTCCGAAGTCTGGCTCTAAAGAGTAAGGATGCTCGTACCTCTTTCACCGCATGAGCTCCGCTGTAGCCTGGTTCTTCTCCACTTCCTCCAGCACTGAATTCCAATTGCTACACACATATGACCCAGACCGCACAAAAAATGCTTGGGATGGATGTTCTTTGCTTGATACAAGTATGGTTTCCAGCTGGGTGTCACCGCGACACATCACCATCTGGCGCAAATAATTGAGGCAGTGACGGCTCAGATCTGCATTGCCGTTTACTCCAACAAGATCTTCTCGTAGGATATCAAGGCAACGCAATTGGTGGAACATCGAGATCGAGAATGGGCGATCATGCTGCTCTCCCAAATAAAGAAGCCCGCTACCCGGCGTCAGGCTGGCCCACTCCGCCCTCCCATCTTCAGTATTTATCTGATAATGTACTGAATCTTCGAAGGCCATTAGGACTGGACCAGTCTGGGGGAGGGGCAACAGCCGAGGAAAATCGTCGCCGTCAAACGCTGTGGTAAAAAAAAATAAGTGCGTGATTCACATTTGTGTTCTGCTGCAGACTTGCCGCTTACAATATACTTTGTGGACCGGTTTTTTATCGACCTGAAGGCTGCAGAGAAAGAGTATCATACCGACTTTCATGATAATCAAGAGAGCGACAATCTGAAGCTGGATCCTCGAGTTATTATGCATCGTTGGGTCCTGACAAACAAGTCCTCAACTTACTTCTTATTTTATCTGTTGTCACAGACGTGCTAGCTAGGCTATTCGCTTGCACTTCCTTGTTCTCGTTTGGATGTAACATTTATTTACAAAGTTTCATCGGTATCGATCAGTTACTGGCAGTGTTTGCAATATTTACGGTCTATGTATGTGAGTCTATGTGTCATCTCATCTCATGATCTCTGCCATGCTGTGGAACCAGATTTGACGTAAAGTCGTCGATGCCGATCACAGCGGCGCTGCCTAGTATTGTAGTGCGTTCTCATATACTTTCTTATGTAAATAAGTACCATTGACAATTCTCGAGAGTAGATCAACGCCAAGCCCACTCAGTTGCCTAGACGTCTTAGTCTCGCTCGCTCAGAATCAATCCATGTCGCCCGGTTTTTCTAATTCCAGAGAAGGGTATCAAGCTCTCCACCAGGACACTCATTTTAGCGATGAAGGTAACAAAACTCGTTAATGTATCCCATTGAAAGCATGCTGAAAATCGTAGATCTCAAGGATTTACCACGGAGAACAAACTACAACCAGACGTTGTCCGTCTGCCTCCTTGCGATCACAATTGTATGCACTGTCTTAGATTTTTCTATGATTGCCTGGGATCGATTTCTTCGCGTCGACCTTCGCTCCACTTCAACTTCAGACGAGTTTGAGCTACTCCCGTTCCAGAACCCGTACCTCAATCTCGAGATCCTCTACAAGGATCCTAATTTCAAGAGCTCTACCCACGATCCGATTATCAATAATGTACCAGTAATCGCTCAAGTGTCCAACACGGAGCATCAGAGAGTCTTCCCTCCGTTTCAGCCCTATAAGACGGTGGGACAAGACACAGCTCCCACATTCGAACAATGGTTAATAGTGACAGACGAAGTATGCCGTCCATAAAAAATTCATTCAACTCACTGAATTGTATCTAGCTCGAGAGCATAGCACAGTTTCGCGTGCTTGATTTTGGCATGGAGAATTGCAGCCTCTCACTTACTGTCCCTCCAAGAAACAGCACGGAAAATTTGCTCTCCACGAATCTTGACGATTCTGTAATTCTCGACGTCTGGTCTCTACCAGCTAGACATAAGTTGGACTTATACAACCTGTCATGGGCGAAACTTCCTCGACCGAGGGTACACATTGGCCACATGAATGCATCATACGGGAAGACGTATCGTATGCCAAGCTTCGAGTGCAAGTCGCAATCGTACCAGACATTTGCAGTATCCTGCTCTAGTCCTGGTTGCCTTGTGAATATCACAGGCAAGGACATGGGGCCTTCAGGTGGGATAATTATGTCTACTATTGTTTTCGGCGTTCTGACAAGTCTTACCGGCAGGGTTATACATGTATCAGAGTCAAACAATTTAACTAGGCACGCAGCTGATCTGCGTCCGTAGAGACTTCGTTTATGAGGTCGGACATGAGCTGGCCCCGCCTCTTGGATCAAAATATATTGATTCTATTAGAACGCTGGCGCATAAGTGGCTAGTATGATATACACCCCTTCGGTATTTATAAACATCACATGGGCTCCGCATTGATTGTATTTATGCAAATGTGATTTGTGATTATTTCAGGACATTTACACCGCCCCCGGGCCCTGCGGATCTGAGGTAACTAACATGTAGTAAGATCTAATAGTTGTCCAACCAGACTGAGTTCCGACTGGGAGCACTGTGATGATATCTCTATGAAACTGGAAGGAGGGTCGTCATCGCCGGCCATTGGTGTACATCAACACATAGCCTTGCTGACGCTAGAAGCACTACTTATGTCACTGGGACTTACTGCGACAGGAAGACTGCACTTGCGATCACTATCGCGTGAACTGCATGATATGGCATGGCACGCGTGCTTCTTGCATCGGATTTGGTACGTTTACGTACATCGCATGATGCGTTTCATGTTCTACTTATACATTGCTAGAAGAGATCAAAATGAGACAGCGCTCGAGGGTTTTTACCCTGTCGCGCCAAATTGGTGGGGCAATTTCTCCTTAGGTGGTATTCTACGGGCTTTGCCCATCTTATAAGGTTGGAGAAACCCTTAAGCACGCGGAATTATCTCTCATTGTGCTACATACCATCAAACGTTATGAACAACTTTCCGTATAAGCTGGCTATCGTTAACCAGCTAACAGGTATTAAGGATTTATCATCGTCATCGCTTTTCACATAGCTCATGGACGTCACAGAATCTCAGTTGGACGACTCAGTTATGATGTGTGTTAGAGGCTATGTTGCGTGTAAGACAGCCTTCGAACTATCACCAGTATATTCGTGATGTCTTCAAATCCAGCTCCATCGGTTCACGTAATGACCGGTGGAAACAAGAGTCTCGAGGGGCCCTTGTTCCGCGCGATGATCAGGGCCTGCCAGCTAGGCGGGAAAGTATACATAGCAACAGTTATTGCTACAGGAGCCATTGCTGGATTAGCTCTCTGGTTTCCTCCAGGACAAGTGCTTTGGGAAAAGTTAGTTGCAACCATTACTGACTGTACCACTTCGCTCACCATCAAAAGTGATGCGCAGAGGAATCTCGGCTTAAACAAGTTCTTGGAGTCTCTGTCACCCAAGACCAGAGATTGGTGGACCAATACTGTAAGCCATGCGGATTCTGACTTGGTCTTGCCGTTAACCGCGTTTCCATCAAAGTATGGTTCTGCACTGACCCCTTTCATCAAAACGGCGTTGTCTCCTCATGTGTGTCCAATCTTGTCGTCTGAATTGTTATTTAAAAGATTTTCAGACTATACAGACCTGCTGGTATCTGAATTGTATTTGCGTCGATCCGAAATATCAACGCCATGGAATCGCCACAAACTTGGTCAAGATGGTGGAACAGGAAGTGCGGCGTTCTGACTGTTCGTTATATGTGCCTGATTTCGTCTCATTTGCAGGCAATGTCGACGTCAATCCTTGCGCTCTGCACAGATACCGATGAGAATGTGCGTGATTGAAGCAGTGGCTAAAAACTTGCTCATCGCGCTACAGGTTGCGGTATACAAGGCGCTCCACTTTCAATACAAGGGAGAAGCGCCTCTACCGACTCCGGAAGATGAACACATCAATGTGCATTGTTTCACTAAGCCTGGCGTAAGGGTGTAGGAATCACGTTCAGCTGCATTGGCAAGTATGTCACGGCGACAGCAGTTCGTGCCTGGATCGTCAGAGCATATGTAGTTTTATAAATTC
>QFEN01000011.1:565-16047 GCA_003316125.1 Auricularia polytricha
AGGATTGGCATCAACGAGATATGCCAATGTACTGGTATACATCCATCTGGAAGTGGATATTAGCACAACTACGATAACGAATCACTAGTCTACCAACATGGAGGTGAATCCAATAAGTACAAGCAAGATGCAAATGACGGCAACGTTGACATGCTTTTCGCACACCCAAGCATAACCGACGACAAAGGGAGGTAGCCACAGCATCGTCAGCTTTGAGCTCTCCAAGCGCATCTTCAGAAGGCATCAATTAAGAATTCCAGTGCGGGAGTATAAAAAGGATTCACTTCTGCATACCACTGTCCTCCATTCGCTTCCATCATCTTTGCAAGCACCCTATCAGACCAACGCCCGCCAATCACACTACCAGCGATGCTTCCTTCATAGAAAATGAGCCTTCTGCCATACTCCAGGGGGTGGAGAAGATCTCACCTATGCCCAGGCAAAGCAAGACCAAGCCAATGTTAAACGCATTATAATTATATGCATTAGTGAGAGTGCGAGCGCAAGTGTATGAAAGGGAATAGGAAAAACCGAAGACGAGTCCTTATCCCGAAATGAGGTCACTGACAATACAGGAGTCCAACCCTTCACTCACCATTAGCTACAAGAATCAAAACGTTGTTCTTTCTCGACAAAATTCGGAAGTATGGTGGAAGCGGATTGATGTCGTTTATCGACAGTCTGACATCGTCTAACCCTGGCGTAGAAGGCACCACTGAGGTATCGTCTGGAACATTCGGCTGTTGGAGCTGCTTCTCGGTGTCCCCGACAGCTGTGTAGTCCTTGCTGGATTCATCCCCGGTGATGATAGACACGGTTGGACTCTGAACGCGTTCTTTGGGAGTAAGAAGTCGTTGTAAAGCAGAGCAATATGTGAAACTCCGTTCACGTCGGTAAGTGTCCTTGAACAGGACGAGGAAGGACATGAAGATGATGACTTCACAGATCAGCAGGAAGTAGAAACTTGCGCGCCAGTTGAAGACTTGCGATAACGATCCACCGAGTATAGGGCCGAGTGCGGGCCCTAAGAGGGGTGCAGCAAAGAAGATGCCCATCTTGGTCCCTCGTTCATGAGTATCGTACATATCAGCCAGGGTCGCAGCTGAGATAGCCATGACAGCGCATGATCTGCAGGAGGGGAAGTCAACCAGTGCCCAAGCTTTTCGGATGAATGCTCACCCTGCAGCTTGAAGTACTCTCATACCGATCATCACCTCGATGGTCTTTGAAAGCGCCAAGGCAGCGCTTCCTATCATGAACAAAGCCGAAGCTACCAAATAGACAGGCTATGATAAACGAGATCCGCATTCATCAAGTAGATCGAGAAGGGTATGCCTATCGTAGACCAACCTTACGGCCTTGAATCTCACTTGCGGCACTCCATATTAGAGGAAAGTTCCCTTGTATGACTAGGAATGCCGCCAATGTCCAGCTGATCTGGTTGCTTGTCGCATGCAGATCTTCCTCTATCAAAGAGTTCGAGGCTGCGAGAAGATATCAATTTAAAATAATTCATTAGAAAAATACATGTGACGAACGATTTTGAATGTTTGAAGCTAACGCAGAAACCATTGTAGCCAGCGACACAATGCACAAAGTTATCGTCTACGGGTGGTACAGCGTCAGGTTAGTCACAGAGTGCATCGCGTGATACACGCACTTTTCTAGCAGGACTCCATTGACGGGGGTCGTCGCTAACTGGGACATGTTCTATGTCAACCGTACTGTTAGCGTCTGCGGACGGCTCGACATCAGCGTCTTGGCGTAGTGTTTGGGGTTTAGACACATAAGGCGTTTTAACAACGGTTGGATTAGCCATGAGTCGCAAATTGAAAAGACGATGCAGCGGGAGCTTGCAGTCTCTGACCGAAGATGCATCGCTTTTATACAGTCAAAGGGCCACTTACAAGGTGATCTTACGCTCTCCGACATTGCGATACTAATTAGTACCGAGCATGTGTACGCCCCTCTGCGTGAAGGCGATCTTAGCCTTACTAGCCACAGCTATCATAGGTTGTTCCGGTGGAATTCCGAGAGACTCTGCTTCCGGTCCCGAAGGATGCCATAGTTCCTTCTGCCGTACCTGATAATCGACAGTAATAGTTCTTATAGCATTGGTCCGGGTTTTGAAGTTTCCAACAGCACATGTTCGAAGGCCTCCCACCCCCAGAGAATAGAGTTGTCCGGGCCGCACATAAAAGCGACATAGCAAACAACACCTGCTAGGATGTGAAGGCAAAATAGCCTAGATATAAGGTTATTCGGATCAATTAACACTTCTAAACGTATGGGTTTTATTAGCGTTCTTAACCTCGCGCATATCTCGTGATCATGATGGGGGACAAAAGTGTCAGACTGCGGTACCTGTTACCAGTCACATAAACACACAGCATTTCGGACAAAAGAGAAAGAGGATACATGATAATCTGTCAATGAGGGGAAAGAAAATATACTGGAGTATTGCGACGAAGGACAGTAAAAAATCAATAGAGCACATACCCTGTGCATCTTATTTTTTCTTCCTGATATCAAACTCTTCAGGTGCGGATGAAATTTCATGACATCAAGAAGGTTCGATACCGGTTGTCCCAATCTCCGATTTGTCGAATACTTTACATTCGCGTTGAGCCGTTTGCGCCTTAAGTTCTTCTGCCAGGCCAGACTGAATTGGGGCGAGCAGGCTTACTGATTAGAGAAATTGAATCAGAATTTCTACTTGTCCGGGAATAGCTATGGCTACGTCAGCTCTACTGAATCCACATTGGGGCAATGAATTGCTGGGCGTGAAAACCCGAAGAGAAGCTGGATTGGACAATTGCCTGGTGGTTTCAGACTTGGATGATGATCTGATAACGGAATGAAGATAAAAAATGTGTGTGAATGGAGGGATTGGCTTGCCTGAGGTTGATTAGGTCCAATGACGACGGTCCGATGGAATACGTTCCAGCGTAAGGGCTGGTCCTTGGGGTCTCTAGCTAGGCCCGGTGGCTAAGTCGGCGCTTAGGCTTAGTCTTTAACTCCGACTCTTCGGTTGTTAATCTTATACATACTTAGACGGATCGTATGCAGACTCTGGCAATGATTGGCCGCCGCCGCTATTATTGGGCATTTCGTCCCTGTCCACCGTTAGTACAGGATAGCACCTGTTACTCACTAGTCGAATGATCTTGTGCTACGACTCGGAGGCCTTGAATTTACTTAGCGTTTACTGGACGATATTACTGGTGAGATCTGTTTCAAAAAATGATCATCAAAACATGCAGGCGAGTGCCAACTTACTTGAGGCGTTGTGTGGGACGATGATTGTCAGCAGTGTCAAATAATCCACTGAATCACGAAGGCGAGTAGTATGAACTTACTCCGATCGTCAGCCACTGTGCTTTTGGAACCAAACTTTGAAGAGAGATATCAGATGAACTAGGGCTCCGTGAAAAACTACCCACGGAGTTAACGACGAGTTTTTAACTGACCCCCACCTTCAAGGGGTTTTTGACACGAGTTAAGAACTAGTTTTTGACTAGTTCGAACGACTGAAGATTATGTTAGTTCTGCCAGCAGAACTAGCAGAATAAATGGTTCTGCCACTGCATGGCAGAAAAATTGACCTGTTCTGTCAGTGCATGGCAGTACTCTGGAGACGAGATTTCCCCAGTCTCCTGTAAGTAGCGAGCTCAAGTCTTCAATTCAAACCGCCGTCTAGTACTAAGCGTCATAATTGTCTTTGTTTGTCCTATAAATATCGGTGAAATTTTAAGTCTTCCTAAAAATTCAACTTCCGTGTCGGGGATAACACCTCCTATCCGAGTCATCGCCGTTCTTCCCAAACCTTTTGTTTGATAAACCTTTCCCGAATGATCTAGTGGTTTTTTGTTGACGCGGAAGCTAATCAGATTGGTATGTTCAAGGAGCTTAGACTGACGAAGTTCTTTAATTACTACATAGTCATGTGTTGTATGTGCTTCTGGTGACATAGGACACCGCGGTGGTGGGTGACCTTCACCTCTCATTTTTTGCCGTGGGCCTGTTGACTCTTTGTAAATAGTGACCCCACTCAATTCCATTTTATTTCGCCCATTTTATTTTCTACGAGCGATTTATAAGTGACAGGCTGTGTGTGGTCTTGAGAGAAATAAAGTGTGTTCTAATCGAGGTTGAGCATTCTATTTTATTTCTGATGCACAGCAGCGCTCGCTGAGATTAGAATATGCCGGGGCGGCACATCGAACGACGCAGTTCGAAGGTTCGAAGTCCAACACTGACGGTCATGGATGATGTATTCCAGTGGATGTTCCCCACTGAAAATACGTACCCGCAAGTCCCGGATGTATTCGAGCAAGCGCCTACTGTGCACAACAGACATGCACAGCTTCTTCCTGATCTGATGCCCCCTTCCTTTAATCAGTATGACAGGATGCGCATCCAGCATGCTGACACTCACCAGATTCCCTGCCCCAGCACACCTGCTCGCCAACCCCATTTCTACACTGATCCGGTCTCTGGTCTTCGTCGGTCCCCTCAAAAAACGCGCCCGGATGGCTACACCGTCGTTCCGTTGCAAATTCAAGCGACACCAAGCCACCAACCTCATTGGAGTGGACACGAGACAGCTGCATCTGGCTTGCCGTCAAATTTTGTGGCAGGTGAACTGGACTTTCTTGCAGCTGAGAGCACTGCACTAACACCTATGAAAACTCCTGCACGACGTAGACGCACACGAGCGACTCCGAAGCAGAGAGCCTCGAAGAGTGACCCTGAGTCCCTCCCCGTCCTCAAACCAAAGGTAGTCAGAGGCATGAAAAGCAAATCGGGTGAAGGAAATAGACGTACCTCAGGAAACTCAGACGACGAGATCTCAAAGCTCGCGGAGAGCCAGCTAAGCCGGGCCGATCTGAAGCTTGAAGCCGATGGACTCGGAGCTTGCAAAAGTTGCTGGGACACCTGTGAAGCTGGAAGCAAGAGTATTTTCCGACGAAGATAAACTGAAGGCTGTGAAGTATATTACCTCTCCAGAGATTTGGCCGACATTCAAGCAAATTCTCGTTACCGAAACCAGGCAAAGTTTGAACTGCCTTTCACTAGCCTGTCCAAGCAGAATATCAAAGAAGTCCTTAGACTTTGATTGGTTGTATTCTCCACGCATGCCATATTTATTGCTTCGCGATTTCCGTCTATAGTCTGCTGCGGGCCGAAAAGTTCGGCATCGTCATCTTCTGCCGTGGTCAGTTGTGCAATTCGCAAGGACCTCAAGCTGTAGACTTGATAGTGCTTCAGTGGCCGGCGTCCGAGACGTCGTAAACGTGTCATGATGCGTATGACACTGGAGCATCCCTACACTCGCATTGTTGAAACTCCGCGATGCCGAGTGTTGAACAACACAATTTCATATATCATTTTATTTTTTACTCAATTGCTTGTTTACATGTACAACAATATATATATATGCATTACTGGTTCACGAAAAAATAAAATGGGCGAAATAAAATGGAATTGAGTGGGGGCTAGTTGTTCATGTCCTCATGCTATGCAGTGCGAATTTGACGCACGAGTCTGCGTTGCTGAACAAGTATAGTGGGCTAGATCAGTGGACCGACCAATCGCAAGCGATTTCCTCTAGTCCGCGACAATTTTCAGTGGCTCGCAAGGTCTTACTCTTCGACGCGTCGCGGTGGTTGAGCTTCCCACCGAGTGACATTCGATCCTGTATATCGGAGAAGGCGACCAGAAAGCGCGTATTTGTGGTCGAACAACAGAAACTGCACTGTTGGACCATTCAAAAATTGGATGACTGGACTACAATGAGATGAGAGATGTCATGTAAGTCATCCAGGTACCGTTTAAATATTCGAGCGACTGATTGGGAAGGCTATGGGCATTAGATGCTACGGTGGTCAACTGGTCACGGTCGGAATGAGCAACTTGGCTACTCGGCCAATTTCCACGGCGCAATACGCATGCCTGGTGTGGTATCTCGTGATATGGTATGTCCTGATTCATCATGGTACATGGTGAGCCCTGCATTCTTACCTTACAGTTGCATCGGTCATAGGTTTGTTGTCAAGGCCCTACATATAGGGCCGCGTGGCCAATGGTTGGTAGTGTGAAATTTCCGCAGTTCCACGACTGCTGTCATTGTCATAGCTTTCGTAACTGTTTTGCGTCCCACTCGGAGTGCCGGAGTGTCGGAAACAGTGTCTCTACTGAATTCCGGTCATTTTCCAGCCCACTTTATGCGAGCCACCATTCTCCATACTGCACCAACAACATCGCATATTCCATATTGGCTGGCGGCAGTTTCCCCCACGATGGTCGCAATCCACATACTAATTTCCGTGACTCTAGTGAAACCCGACGGCCCGTTTCCTCCACGATGATCGCAATCCACAGTATTTCCGTGACTCGAACGTTTCAAATTCCAGGAGCTGTATTTGGAGTGCTGGCATTTGAATCATTTGAATGCCGTTTAAAATGGTGAAGAAAGCATGGGCATTTCACCTCCCTTACAATCTTGTTGAAGAGACCGCTCAGCAGTTGTCGGCAGCTCTGATCATGTCATGAAGCCTGACCCAATGCTGACACGCACAGAGTTAGCTACCTTCTCAAGTCATTGTCCGTGTAGAAAGACATGATACGCAGTGCTAGTGTGTATGCGAACGCGTGCCTGTGCGCGCCGTCTCGTGTGTCATGTGTGTCACAGAGAATGTAGATATCAACATCATACTGCACAATACCCCGCCCACGCAATTAAACACTTCATACGCTGTTAACCCACGCCAGTCACAGAGCTGACGAATGACTCTCCATTTTTCATTCCTAGAATGTTTAGCCAGGCTTTCTGGACATAAAAGTAGGCAGTCTGCCTACCATGCCCCCATCCCAGAGTTTCGAGAACCCCACAGACAGATCACATATCACCCTCGTATCAGTTCCAATTTCAAACATGCGTTTCTCCTTCCTCGCTGTCATTGCTGCTCTGACAGCATCTATGTCTGCCAGCGCAACACCTGTGTTTGACGAGCGATCATGTGTCAGTGGTACCGATTGCGTAGGAGCCTCCTGCTGCACTCAATATTGTGTAAGTGCGGTTCACTTTGCATCTAAGAATCAAACCTCTCAACTCGCCCTTTGTGCCTTCTGATAGCGGAACGGAATGTGCACTGACGCCTGATCAACAACGAGTAAGGACTCTTCAGATATAGAAGACAAGAGTGAGTGACGTTTCTGCTTTCGTTTTGTTCTGTCATTCATGGCACAATTCTTAGTTGATCGCTAGGTTGATCCATATGGTTATTCCTGGACAAATTTAACTGCCGCTTGAGTAGTAATGGGGAGGAATAAGAGTAGATCGAACACGCAATATAATATTGACTTGATAACTTGACACATGAGTGAACGAAGTACTTACTGCAACCCTGAATCTTGATGACGGTTGTACGCTTAAACATCAAAAGCCTCATACTCACAGTCGGACATTATGCCAGCAGCAGTTGAATCAGAGCATGGTTGGTGATTAGACAAGCGAAGCTGAAATGAAAGGGCGTGATTTGTCACCGCTGATACCATAGCAGGCTATTTACCGAGCAACATTGCCACATTGTTACGAACTCCTAGTACGACCTGGACCATAGTGCAGATGGAATGAAGGGCTTTCCGGACAGGGGGTGCTGCGAGCTGCGTATAAGTGTTTGGATCCAAGTATAGCAGATCATGATGGTTGAGTGGTTCCTAAGAAATTTGTCATTGCGATGCGGGGAGCACTATATACCGGGAAGTGCTGAGGCTCGGGGCTTTGGGTGTCAAGAGTGCCCTAGAACTTCGGAAACGACGGCATGATAGCACAGCTACGGTGTGTGGCGTTGGCCTTCCGAGGTCCTTTATGGATGGGTTGGTCAGCGAGGCAGGCTCGGACAATATTAATAGTAGCATCCTCGGTGGAGGCCTCGTGTGTTCGTCGACGAAGAAACGCAGCGTACTCGTCAAAAGCTCTGTTTGTGTGTAGATTCTCTTTGCTATATGTTCTAGCCCCTCCAGAACACGACTAGAATATGATGATAATGCGCATTTTCACGTAATCCCCTAATCATAATTAGAATTGTCGCCAGGGTTTCATTTGGTACACATTTCGTGTAAATGCAGGGTAATCCCCCTGCAGGGCATCCCCAGTGTTTATGATAGCGAATCTAATTGCTTCTGGATCTGAACTATGGGACACAAAATAGCAAAGCACTGTCAAAAAAAGTCTAAGGGAATCGTCTCGTGCACAAGAGGTAAGTACCGGTAAGTGTCAAGCAGAGCACGAGCGGTGCAGGAAGAAAACACAAAACACAAGGACGGACAATGAGTCGATCAGTACTAGTAAAACGGACCATGGAAAGTAAGCGTGCTATGGCCATGGAAAATGACGCATGGTGGTGTAATGATAGCGAAAGTGACATAAGCGAAGGGAAATGAAAGGGAAGGGGAATGTCCGCATAGCTTCGATGTCTATCTATGCGTTATATATAAGCATGTCCACGTAAAAATGTCTATGTGTTTTGAACGTCGTCACGATGTGGAGGTGGGGATAAGGTGGGGTAAACCGGGCGTTGTACGAAGCAGGCTTGATGTACAAACCGGAATTGGGCGTTGGAAGAGGGTATGCAGGAGGGGTGACTGCGATGGTACAAAGTGCATACGAAGACAGCAGAAAACAAAGAGCGCAATGATATGCAAGAGGACGAGCATCTGGAAGGGAGCGATCTAAGATAGATGAACGCGCCTGAACGCGCACACAGGACTCCGCTTCAAACGAGTCGTAAATCAAGAGCCGGGGACAATATGGGAGCAGCAGGATAAGCGATAAAAGTCATAGGTGAGCTCGGGAAAGTCCCATCTCAAACGAGCTTCACTTCCCACCCGATACCTTGAACAGCACCAATCCACATAGCGCTATCGAGTATCCTGCCCAGAAATATCAGCACCGCCCAAACACAAAAACCAATAAACGCACCAGACGCCTGCATCACGCCCACCTCCCCACTCCAAATCACCACGCTCCCCGCTACCAACAACACATCCTTCAACACTCCCGCAAGAGTCAACACCAACCCGCTCCCCGCGCTCACCAAAAACACAGCTGCAATGTTCAACAGGAAAGCGAGCAGCGCGTTTGTGAAAAGTAGGAAGGGGGTGATATGAGGTGCCGCCTCTTCGCCTATAGCGGCGAATAACTCTCCCGATCCGCCGACTATTGAGACGGTGGCATTGGATGCGGCGCTATTCATGGCAGATGCTGCGCTGCTTGATACGGCAAACATCGCGTGGCTATATGATCCTACGATGCTTTCCCATACTAGGTGAAACGGCTCCAGGCCCTCAGTGAAGGGAATGACGCAGAGGTTGATGAGCGCGCAGACGGGTGCGTAGAGGTGGAGCGAGACGAGGGGGTCCATCTTGAGTCCGTGAAGGAGGGTTTGAATGAGTACGAGACGGGTGGCTTCGAACTAAGAAAGGCGAGTCATTGCAGCGAGGAGATAATGCTCAGACTGAACTACTCACCCCGACTCCTCCAGCCTGAATGAAGAACCCGACCAAACTGAACCATCTCTCACCCTTGCTTGCGATAGCGACGCCGGAGGAAATCATGAGAACGATTAGGAGTAGCTTGCGTGAGGGTTCGCTGATGCGGGTGGCCCATGTGATGAATAGGATGGCTACGGGGGTGAATGCCTGTATAGATATTAGTATGAAGGAAGAAGGATCTCAGAGGGCAAGCGGCGGACGGGAGCGCGTGACTTGTAGCATGAAAAACGCGTGTATGGAGAAGGTATGAGGTGGAGAAGAAGTGGGAATAGAGAAAGTTCATGGGGGGAGGCACGGAGATGAGCGAGTGTCATGAAAGGTACATATGGAGGTAGCGCTAAAAGATAACGAAAACGCATGGAACTAACGGACCTTTAACATCTGAATATAGGCCACGCTCAGGTACAGATAAGCGGTGTTGCTGAGGATAAGACTGCCAGAGAAAAGGAGACCTATGGGGAGGATGGAGCGAAAGAACATGTCTTTGCTGACTGGAACATCTTTTGCACCGTCGAGGAGATGCGTGGTACGTTGAAGGACTCGGGTTCCGATGGCCTGCAAGGTTGTCAGTTCAGAGTACAATGAAAACATGAAAAACTGACTGCAAAAGTCAAATGCCAAGTGACCAAAAAGACAGGAAACTTGAAGTTCAAGGTGTTGTAGATGTAATTGTTATAGATGATAACCCCACTACTCAGAACGATCCAGACTGGAATTATCGCAGCTGCACTGAACTTTGTACGAATGCGACCTTGTTGTGCGATGGCCGGTTGAGGAAGGTCCCTACTCTGACGAACTTGTTCGTTGAGCTCGACAGAGGCAAGTTTCTCTAATTCGCGTTTCTCCATTGTTGGAAAAGGAGAGAGTCGCAAATGACGGCGTAGGGAGTAGTAGTTCGACGTCGCTGATGACAACGAGCAAAAAGCGTCGTTGTAGGAAGAAAGGATGAACGCGAACCGAGTAGATGATAGAACGGTTTTGACACCCCTGCAGGGCATCCCCTGGATCAAACAACACAGCCACACACACATATGCAAGTCAGTCTCTTACTGTAACTTCAATGTCAAGCTTGCAGGGTTACGTCGATAGCAAGTCCAGGTCTCTCTATCAAACTTTATAACTGACAACGATCATCATCCAGGGCGAGTCCTTCTCGTACTTCAAGACGGAAGAGCTATCGTCGGTGTCCTAGCTGGTTACGACCAAAAGTCCAATGTCGTCCTCAGCGATTCAAAGGAGAGGATTTATAGTATCGACGAAGGCGTAGAAGAGGTAGAACTAGGTCTCTACCTTGTCAAAGGCGATATGATGTGCGTGAGATCACTCAATTACAACACTGCTCTCACACTCTCATTACCAGTGTCCTCATCGGAGAGATTGACGAAGCAATCGATCAAGCTGTAGACCTTGCCTCTATACGTGCAGAACCTATCCTACCCATTCGTTATTAGGATGCTTTCCACTTGTAAGAGCAGTTGAGGCGGGGACAGGACAGAGCGTATAGACAACATGGGCGACACGCCCACAAAATGTATGTCTACACAAGCACGGAAGTGGACATGCTGATCCCATACGAGTGCTATTATATTTATCAACCCGTATCAAGGTCGATAACTAGGCCACTGTATACATAGCACGCCGTGCTTCCCTGCTTCCACGATCTCTGATCTGACCGATTTTGAGTCGACGCCACATTCTACTGACTAGATTCTCACTCTCCGGTCATCTTCTCCAGCTTGACGATTGCCTCGACCAACTAAATCCCACATACGTCTCCCTACAATCCGACAAGAAAGCGACCCGCACATATCACAATCCACTCCCTCACTTCTACTTACAATCCCACACAAGGCCCCACCCCTGTTCCTCCAACCTGATAGTGCAGATCATAGATCTATATGCGACTCGATAACCGTACCACGCAGGAGTTAAATCTCGCTCCAGAGCTACCCCAAATTTCTCCAGAATCAAGCGCATGCTTGACGCTGTAGTCGAACTCACCACCAATAATTGTCCTGATCAGGTCATACGCATTGATAATGTGCAACGTCCCTGTTACTTCAACGCGGAACTAAAACTGCCGATGCTGCCAAATCAGTTCCATGCTTCGCCCTGTCTATTGGCATGCCATCAAGTTATCTAATAGGTTCGGTCAGTACTGAGCAAATCGTCCTTGTGGTGACGTTGGTCATGGCATAGGACTCACTTAGCATTCGTCATATGAGTATTGTTGTTCGTAAGTAAGTAACACGACCTTTGTTCTCCTGTACCTACTCAAGGTAGGGACATCACTGTGTCCTCAGTGTGCCCCACTCCGCTTTAGCCCTGGACCCTGGTTCCTATCATCTTACGTACCAGTCATTCTTTGCAACATTAACTGGCGAGTTGTTTTGCCTCGATAGGGCCACCGGTCCCGTTCGGTATATGTTTCTGTCAGCTCTCCTTTCCCCTTTTACGAGATTTCGAAATCGGAGCTGAGTGGACGTTTGATCTCACAGGTACAGAATGTGTATATGTGTATGTCATGATGTTAAGTGCGGAGAAGTGGGGCTGCTCGTCCCACTGAATTGTTGACCCAAGCAGAAAACGATCCCCCCATATCAACTACCCTCTTTCACCCACCTCTTCTTGTATTTTCCCACCTGTTCCTTAAACCACTCCCACTACGCGATAGACCTGGTCCCATGCCCACGAATCACCATAATCAGACGCCTGCATTAAAAATTAAATCCCATGTCATCCGACTCCTCATCGTCCTTCCCCGTTGTCAAGTTGAACATTCCTCAAAGCAAATCGAACAATCGTATGCTTTTCATGTGCATGCCCGCAAATCCGGCGGCTAAGTCGTCGTCGTCGTTTAGACCGCAACTATCATAAGTATGGAGTGAGATCCATCACGCAGATTCCTTTGTTCTATTACAAGGTCCAAAAGAACAAAGCTTCAACTATTCGAATTTCTGTCCGTGATATTGATGTTCTGGGACGTCTCAAATCCCAGGGCGCCTTCAATCAGGTTCCCACACAAAGTTGATGGGTCTAATCACGTTATGTCGGACGAAGTGAGATCATTGCATATCGCGAATCACTTGTCTGCTTTCTCATTACCATCGAGGGCAAGGTATTATGGCACGATCCGAGAGACACCTCTGCAGATTCTGAATGAAATTGTACAAAACACCTTTCCCTTATTTTCACTACTCTTCGTGATTGTTGAGCCTGGATCAATGAGGCTCGGACGTAGTGTCATTCAGCACATTTGTTCTTGAAATTCCACAGTGTTGTTTACACTATGCAAAGACGAAGTATACGCTGACACGTTTTTTCCTGCATTTTCCAAATGGGTCGCCCTCAGACTGTTGCGGAGATTGATTGGGAGGGACGATCGAGAGGATGACTAGGTACAGTTTTACTTGCCGGGATATCAAGAACTGGGAGAGTAGCAGGTATTATCAGTCATGCTCAACTACGATGTAAGGGACAGTATCTCCACGCTTAGACCCAGAGCTTTTGAAAATACAAACAGACAGTTCACAGTCTCATGTTCCTCCACTTCTTCCCCACGAGAGTCTACTCAGCTTTCTTGGGTGTTACTGGCACTTCAACGAAGTCCGCCGCCCCGAAGATATCTTTAATGCGAGGGTCAGCCACCACCTTCTCATAGTATGCGAAGACATTTGAGTAGAGTGCTCGTTCAGCAGCACCGAGGGTCACCCGAGCAGCGCGTTGGATCACACCAACTAAAATGATGTCCGCCAGGGTAATCTCGTCACCGACAAGGAACTTGTGGAGGTTGATGTGCTGTTCGAGGAACTTGAGTGAACGCTCTTGACGTTCGAACACAGACTTGTGGATCTGTAATGAAAGTGCCGGTGTGAAACCATTGAATCGGAGTTCATATGTATATATGAAGAACAACTGACGCGTTCATTATAGGCTTTCTCTGAGAAGAAGCGCTCCACCAACTGCCATATTAAGTCGGTGTATGCGTTGATCTCGTGCTCCGCGAAGTGGATCCATTGATCGACTAGCGCAGCTTCTTTGATACTTCTGCCAAGAAGACCAGAGTCAGGGGCCAGAGATGCAACTAATCATGCAACGGTGCACAATAAGAATTGTCGTCATAATAGACTGCGAAGCACGACATGCTGACCATAACGTGCAATGGAGGCACCCTCTAGAAGAGTGAATCCATCCTCGCCCTCAAAAGCAGGGATTTTGGCAAAGGGGAATTTTTCAATAAATTCAGGTGACTTGTTACCGAACTCGAAAGGTCGGAGATCTACTTCGAGGCCTGCGATAGCAGCAGCGCTTAATATCTGTACTGTGTTTAGTCAGTGATAAAACCCTACACAAAATTTAAATGGAACTTGCATATTTAGTTTGACGTTGACGAGGAACACCCCAAAGAGAGCCAATTGGAGCCATTTGTATTGATAGAGGAACTTTGAGACGTTTTAAGAGTGATAGAGAGGGCTTGTGAGTGTTGTTTCGTCCAATACCCCTTATTTATACAGCTGCTGTGCAGCTTCGACAGCCATAGGATTTTCGGGTGTCGGCTTTCCCGCAGTATGACTCACTCGCGAGTCGCGACCGATGGTCTGTCATGCATGTCATGACTCACCCCCTGTATGAGCTTTGGTCGCAGGTACGGCAAATACTAATCCGAAATATCTGCTGTCAGCATGCACATTCCAGAGAAGTGAACACAGGTGAATGTAATTTGACAAGTCAGCATCGCGGGAAGACCGTCTTATTAAGAACTTTGTCAGCTAGCCACCAAGCAAAATACATGAGCGCTCCGGTTCCACGCCAATTAGTAATCGACTGTCGAAACACGCGTAACTCTACTGAGAAAACGACACCCCCCAAGCACATGAAACAATCGGATGGATCCCTTTGAACCTCACACCATTCAACTCTGCGTCATCCTTCCCCAGGTTCTCCTGCCCTGCAGCCTCCCTCCGACTACTAATAATCGCTTTCAGCATGTTGAAGGGGAACTTCATGGTAAAATCAGTCTTGGTCACGAGCTTGAGCGTGATGACGTGTGGCAACTACAGTCCTTGAAAGGTGCATCGAGGGACACCAAAATAGTTTTCATGCAAAGCGAGTTGCTGTTCGTGACGGTTACCGTATCACCGTCCCACGAAGGGGTCAGAGGCGCTGTTTGCAAACTGTCGTCGAAGCACCCATCAAACTCCAGCGTATTCGAGGGTGGTAATGCTCTGGTTCGCGGGTCCTCCACAAAGTTGCAGCTACGAAGAACAATAGTCTTGTAATCATCATCGACCACATCCAAGATTTTCATGCACATGCGCACAACTACTTTCTCCGCCCCAATGTTGAGGCCTTCGTGTCTCATCACCGAGATGGTCTGGGGCGCAAATTGCAGGCCGTCGATAGTGAGGCAAGGCATTCTTCGTGGGACTGCGTTCAGTGCTTTGGGGACACCGTCTACTAAATGTCCAGGTCCATATCACGGAAGTTCATCTCCGAATGATAGCGTCACGCACTCGACATGTGTCAGGCTGTCCTTCAGCCACGGGTGATTGAGACTGTAAGCTACTTTATGATCAACATCAAGGATTCTGAGGGCGGGACAATCGAATTTGAAAAGTGGCGGTAGGCGCTCGCGTGTAGTCCAACATCCCAAGAGTTTTGGGCGCATCACTGGTGAACACTCGAGCTGGGGGGCATGTCCCGCCAGTGCGTCGCAGTATTCATTGGTGTATAAGCTGTAAAAGTTACGAAATTCGAAGACTCTTCAGTCATCTGATATGCAGCAGGATGCAGTGTAATATGTCAGGAACTTCATTTTGTTTTAAATGGTTTTGCTTGTTGACTATTGTCAAATGGATTGGATGACCGCCCGTCTTTTGAAGCTGGGAGGTCAACGTCCGATGGCTGCTCTTATGAGGCATCAG
>QFEN01001054.1:0-5000 GCA_003316125.1 Auricularia polytricha
AAACAAATATGCACGGTTCATTCGATCGTTAGTGAGCGTTGACGGAACCCTAGTGGAGCATTGGGCGCCTCATATGAATATTCACGGATTTTTCTCACCGTGCCTCTGCCGCTTAATACAAATATCTACGGGCTTTTCTCACCGTGCATCAGCCGCTTAAAACGAATATGCACGGTTCATTCGATCGTTAGTGAGCGTTGACGGAACCCTAGTGGAGCATTGGGCGCCTCATTTGAATATTCACGGATTTTTCTCACCGTGCCTCTGCCGCTTAATACAAATATCTACGGGTTTTTCTCACCGTGCATCAGCCGCTTAAAACGAATATGCACGGTTCATTCGATCGTTAGTGAGCGTTGACGGAACCCTAGTGGAGCATTGGGCGCCTCATTTGAATATTCACGGATTTTTCTCACCGTGCCTCTGCCGCTTAATACAAATATCTACAGTTTTTTCTCACCGTGCATCAGCCCCTTGAAACAAATATGCACGGTTCATTCGATCGTTAGTGAGCGTTGACGGAACCCTAGTGGAGCATTGGGCGCCTCATTTGAATATTCACGGATTATTTTCACCGTGAAAATGACCTCAAACTATGCTCGGATGTACCCGAAGTGTTACCTGGTTGGTCGCTAAAAACGAATTTTCACGGTTTCTTTAACCGTAAACATGGTCAAGACTATGACCGGATGCAGTCCAAGTGATACCTGGTTGGTCGCGTGAAACGAATGTGCACGGTGAATTCCGTCGAACATATTCGTTTGAAGACACCTGGTCAATATTCTAATAGCACGGTCTCATTATCCGCGACGACCAGATAAAATGCTATATGTCACTTGAAACGAATATGCACGGTGAATTCCGCCGAACATATTCGTTCAAAGACACCTGGACAATATTCTGATAGCACGGTCTCATTGTCCGTGACGACCAGATAAAATGCTATATGTCACTTAAAACGAATATGCACGGTGAATTCCGCCGAACATATTCGTTCGAAGACACCTGGACACTATGCTAATAGTACGGTGTCATAATCCGTGATGACCGGATAAAATGCTATATGTCACTTGAAACGAATATGCACGGTGAATTACGCCGAACATATTCGTTCGAAGACACCTGGTCAATATGCTAATAGCACGGTGTAATAATCCGTGGTGACCAGGTAAAATGCAAAAAGCACGGTGACATGTATCGTAGTCGTCCGGTTTGGCGACAAATAACCGTAGTGGAGCTATTTGGATTTTTAACTATATAGTTAGAGAGGTAGTCGTGCAGTATGGTGAGATGGCGAGTACGGTCAAATCGATGCTTCATGTGTTTTTTGACTCGTTCACTCAGTGCAATCGATCTTTAGTGCCGGCAACCAAATATTTTGTGTGCATTTTCTCTGACGATGTTGAACGCTCATGGTCGTGGTTTTTGTTAACGTAGCGACTTTAAATAATTTGTTGAACGCTCATAGTCGTGGTTCTCGTAACGCAACGACTTTAAATAAATACCCCCAAGTAAGGTAACGAGGAACGCTGGCGCAGTACTAGCTACTGTGTTGGACAACCCTCTTGTGTTGCCACCATAAACCAAAAACTCAAATCGAGGGCCATCACTTCGAACAGTGTTCGGACTCGTATCGCAATCATGTCCTATTATACCCAATAGACTTGGTGCAAACGGTCGATGTAGTGTGTGTGTCAGTGTCATGTGGTGATGCTCTCCTTAGCGTGAGTCACCGGCACTGATGATATGATTTACACATAGAGTAGATTTCCATTGTACTCGTATTCCAGCAATGCGGTGCATAAAGTCGAAATATTAAATCTATCAAAATTCTGGTTGATCCTGCCAGTAGTTATATGCTTGTCTCAAAGATTAAGCCATGCATGTCTAAGTACAAGCATAAATAAAGTGAAACCGCAAAAGGCTCATTATATCAGTTATGGTTCCTTAGATCGTATCCACAATTACTTGGATAACTGTGGTAATTCTAGAGCTAATACATGCATTTAAAGAGAGACCGGTAAAACGGAATCTCTGCTTTTATTAGATTTAAACCAATGGGGAGTACTTCGGTGCTCTCAATACAAATGGTTGAACTCTGGATAATTTGTTGATCGCATGGTCTTGTACCGGCGACGGATCTTTCAAATGTCTGCCCTATCAACTATTGAAGGTAGTGTCTTGGACTACCTTGGTTGCAACGGGTAACGGGGAATCAGGGTTCGATTCCGGAGAGGGAGCCTGAGAAACGGCTACCACATCTAAGGAAGGCAGCAGGCGCGTAAATTACCCACTCCCAGCACGGGGAGGTAGTGACGAAAAATAACAATACAAGACTCACATCCGAGGCCTTGTAATTGGAATGAGTACACTTTAAATCCTTTAACAAGGATCAATTGGAGGGCAAGTCTGGTGCCAGCAGCCGCGGTAATTCCAGCTCCAATAGCGTATATTAAAGTTGTTGCGGTTAAAACGTTCGTAGTTGAACTTGTGTTCCGCACGGGCTGCTACCATAGGCTAGTTTACTAGTCCGGTAACTTGTCTTATCTTGTCTTGGCTTTAGTCTTGGCAAAAGTGCGTGGACGTATTATCGGCGTGTTCGCTCTTGCAGCGTTCACATAAGCTCATTGCAGTGATCTTAATCGATTGTTGTTGTGAGCCGATACAAATTACTTTGAACAAATTAGAGTGCTTAAAGCAGGCTTGTAATGCCTGAATATTTTGTGCATGGAATAATGAAATAGGACATCTGTTCTACTTTCATTGGTTTAATAGACCAAGATGTAATGATTAATGGAAGCAGTTGGGGGCATTAGTATTACAACGCGAGAGGTGAAATTCTTAGACCGTTGTAAGACTGACTAAAGCGAAAGCATTTGCCAAAGATGTTTTCATTTAATCAAGAACGAAAGTTAGAGGTTCGAAGGCGATCAGATACCGCCCTAGTTCTAACCATAAACGATGCCAGCTAGCAATTGAGTGTAGCTACTACTATGGCTCTTTCAGTCGCTTCTCGGGAAACCAAAGCTTTTGGGCTCCGGGGGAAGTATGGTTGCAAAGCTGAAACTTAAAGGAATTGACGGAAGGGCACCACCAGGAGTGGAGCCTGCGGCTTAATTTGACTCAACACGGGAAAACTTACCAGGTCCGAACATAAATGAGTAAGACAGATTGATAGCTCTTTCTCGAATCTATGGGTGGTGGTGCATGGCCGTTCTTAGTTCGTGGAGTGATTTGTCTGGTTAATTCCGATAACGAACGAGACTCAAATATATTAAATAGATGCAGTCAGGATTATGACATTGAAACTTTGCATTCCCTTTTGTTATGGTGGCCGCAAGGTTGCTAATAACATATTGTGGTGGTGTAGGTGGAGTCATACCTGTCTGTTTGTCTAAATAACCAAAGTAGACACTTGCTTCTTAAATGGACAAATTGTGTCTAACAATAATGAGATTGAGCAATAACAGGTCTGTGATGCCCTTAGATGTCCTGGGCTGCACGCGCGCTACAATGAAGGTATCAACGTGTGTTTCCTAGGCCGAGAGGTCCGGGTAAACCGCTGAACCACCTTCTTGCTTGGGATTGTGAACTGAAACTGTTCACATGAACCTGGAATTCCCAGTAAGTGCGAGTCATTAACTCGCATTGATTACGTCCCTGCCCTTTGTACACACCGCCCGTCGCTACTACCGATTGAATTGTTTAGTGAGGTCTCCGGACGTGATCGCTGCGACGCCTCGTGTGTTGCAGTTGCTTTACAGAAGTTGACCGAACTTGGTTATTTAGAGGAAGTAAAAGTCGTAACAAGGTTTCCGTAGGTGAACCTGCGGAAGGATCATTATTGATTTATTTCGTATTTGAACGCATACACCGGCCCGCTCGTCGGATCGAGAGAGACGTTTGTTTCGCATTTTGAACGCATACCCACCGGGTGCACGTGCTGCTCTGTCCAGTGCGCTGTAGCCGAGCTTATTGCTCATTGTTAGCTGTGTCTTAGACATGCCCTCGACGGAGCGCATTACACAGGAGTAGCCATAAGGACGGTGCGAATATAAGAACATCTCGAACAAACTGCCATGCCGATTCGGCGTGTTGCACCCCTGGACGTATTTCACATAATGGGCTTTAGCGAGCTCGTCGTGATGCATCCGAAAGCCTCCCCTCGGCATTCACATAGTCCGTCCGGCGCCGTGAATATGGGAAGAAAACAAAACAAAACTTTTGAACGCATATCTGCAATCCCCGGCGCGCTAACGCCTTCAAGCCGAACGAAGCCAAAATGAGCTACTAATAGGATAGGGGATTAGAACTTTTGAACGCATAAACTCAAGCAGTTGGGCTTCTTAACGAGGTCCGCACGGTGTGCTGCTCTCTGGAGCTAGCACATACGTGGAATACTCCACTCGCGTTTGCGCGCGTGTTGGAAGAAACGCATACCTTAGCAATCCTTTGCTTCTTCGGCTCTTGCATCCTCCGTGCAACTGGTCGCGCATGTGTGTCATGGGTTAGTTTGTTTGCAGTGTGTCTGCTCTTTTGTGCTTGTTAGTGCGGTCTTTGGCAACTTTTGAATAAGTTATATCGCGGTATTTTGAGTGCAAAAACAAGAGAGCCGCAGCACACACCCTCGTGGCGCGCATGATGCGATTCAGTTTGATCGGGCGTGAATCGCAGGAGTTTGAAGTTTCATCTGGATTATCCAACGCACCACTGACACTTTACGGATACGGCAACGTAAGGACGTCCTTGTGCACTGTTGGCTAGACGGACTGTTGTGGGCTGTTTTGAGAGCATGGTCATTAAGACAACGAGCCCGGGAATCGAAGCGGACAATTATACCATTTTGCGAACGTGGCCATTGAGCAGACCAACGCGGTCTATGCCACACGAAAACTTTTCGAAGAGCATGGTCTCGACTATTGTCCGTGGAGTGGTTTCCGGGTGAGTTATGCCATTGTGGGAGCGTGGTCTCGGCAACCGAACGAATATGCAACACTTAT
>QFEN01000122.1:0-24813 GCA_003316125.1 Auricularia polytricha
GAAGAGAACGGGACAGCATTGGACGACGAGATGAAATGGAATGACTGGGCTACGGCTGAATTGAACGCTTGCGAAAATGGATGCTGATTATGTCAGACGGTTTCTGCCGTTGGTCTACGTCGTCGACACGGCGAAGTCGTGACTAAAAAGGCACAGTAAAGAGCAGTATTTTTCTTTCGCAAACATGTGAAATAAACAGTGAAAGCTAGTCAGCTCTCATCACCACCTTCTTCCACCTCGAACGCACAACAAAACATCTCCTTGTCAAGTAACACCAGCCCTTTCCCATCGGGAGCCCATTTGATATTTCTTGTTTCAAATTTTGCTATCAAGCTGTCAATAATCCTGATTGTGGAAAAATGACGGAACAACCTACTGTTCGCTGGTACACCAATGCACTCCGCCATGTCTTCCCCTACCCCGTTTTCTCCAATCCATTCGTCGCTCCATGTGTAAATGCTACCACTCCCGCTGCATAGGGCCAAGCTGCCTTTACGGACTGGGTTCCACTGCGTATGCAGGACTGGTTTCGAGTGGTGTAAAACACAACGCAACCGGGGGACGAATGGATCTGATGATGCCGGAAAATCGTACAAGTGGACTACCGTGGGGCAGTTTTCTACGGTCACCATGTCAAGTCACGTTCAAAGAAAAACACGTCTAGACGGACCAAACCGCGCTAGCAGTAACGTGCCAGTCTTGTTCCATTCAAGCTGGACCGCACCCGACTTTGGATTCGGCTTCGTTGGATCCGTGCGCTGCAAGCTGATTATCTGTGGACCTTGTAGTCGTTCATCTAGTTGGAGGATACTTTGTCAGCGTTCACCACAGGATGAGACAATCATGTATTTCGCACAAGAAAGAAATCCTCGACCTTGGGTAGTTTCAAGCCAGTTTGACGGTTCCCGCCATAGTGTCTACCAAGAATGAGCATCTTCTAACTTGTTAAATCATCTACTCACAGCGCCCGCTGGTATCTTACTTGACAACTCGAGTGTTGCAGCTGCAGACCAAGTCAGGCCATCAAGGATATGGATCTAAAAAGTTCGAGTAACGGCAGTGTACACGGCGGACGCATATACCTTATCGTCCCATCCTGCTACGGCGAGGAACATTCCAGTAGGATGCCAAGCTGCATTACGAACGCCAAACCCTGGATTTGGCTCAGGCGAAAAAGTCCCTTGCACATCTCCGGCTAGAGACAGGATATGCAGCTTGTACTGCCGATAAAGTATGTGAGTAAACGTTTAGCCGGCTCTTGGCTTTGTGGTCCAAGATCACACACCTCCAAGATACCCTCCCAGACGGCGATATGATTGCCGGTCGGAGATAAAGCCAGGGATGACAGATGGGACGTTGGTACAGGAAAATGCTGTGAATGCCTTCCTAGTCATGAGCTATGAATGGAGATGGTGAAATCATGCTTACCCGCACTAATTTGTAACAGTCAGTTGTATCATACACACCCACAGTGTCTTTTGACCTATGTCGCTCAGCCAAGACAAAGTAACGGGAATCGGAGCGGAAAGCGTATGCTGTGATTGATTAGATAATATGACAAGTTGGGCGGTAATGCTGACAGACGGTACCTCTGTCAGGATGTATTGGAAACTGTATGTAAGTGGCATTGCCTGTAACCAAAGACCAAATGGTAACTCGAAGCTGCCGAGTGAATCGTAAACAAATGGGAGACGGTCGAAACAGAGTGATACTTGCGCCCCACTGAGAAAAGCAGAGAATGTGGCGACCGTCCGGTGCCCACTCGGCTTTGAGGAGGCCTTCAGCACCAGCTTCGATTCGGGCATTCCAAATTTCGTCTCTTAGCTTGAAAACCTCTACTATGCCTTTCTTGGCGGATGCAGCGAGGAGATATTCTGAATCGCACGACCAGCCGGCATGAGATATCCAGCCATCTGCCGAGACTGCCGAGCTGGATGGAGTTGATTTTGACTTTGATAGAAAGCTAGCTGTACTGGAAGGTGCGGTGATTGTCCATGTACGCGTGATCTGCAGAGTATCAGTTCGCCTGACGATCAAGGTGTTTTCGACGACATTGAGGATGAAGTGAGCGCCTGGACTAAACGACGCGAGATTTCCGGATTGTTTGTAGATTTCTGTAAAGTCCATGGTCAATGTCACTTGTAATGTGGGTTACTAAATCATCATTGCTGGCTGACTAAGTTGTTAGTACCCCTGACTAGTCTGAATTTAGTTTTGACAAACT
This sequence comes from Auricularia polytricha, assembly GCA_003316125.1. Lineage (NCBI taxonomy): Eukaryota > Fungi > Basidiomycota > Agaricomycetes > Auriculariales > Auriculariaceae > Auricularia > Auricularia polytricha. The sequence goes on from QFEN01000122.1 coordinate 2,225, forward strand.
GACTGATCATCATGGTCAGACTACATGGTCATATGTCACTACGATTTTGTCAGGTATGAATACAATGCTGACGACCACGCTTGTAAGGTGTTGTCATCACTCAGCTTCCAGGCTCTAAAAGGGCACCGTAACCTACCCAAGCTCTCATGTTCCTCCCTGTAAACATGGCCGACTCACCGCGGGTATCAACTCAAACTGCCTCTACCGTCCGACCTCAGGAGAGCAGCAAGGAGGATGCCTCTACTGCAGCTCTTGAAAACAAGTCCCACTCAGACCTATATCTAGTGCACTTCGATGAGGGCGACCCAGCCAATCCAAAGGTATTTTTCAGTTGTCGCAAGACTACTATGTTGATGAGCTCATGAACACGTTCAGAACTGGTCCTTTGCTAAAAAGTGGTACCTTACCTTCGCTGCCGGTCTTCTGGTCCTCAACGCGTGCGTACCACATCTCTCATGAGATATCAAATGCTCAGGTTACTTCGTTTGTCCTATCTAGCACCTTCTCGAGCAGCGCCCCATCTTCTCTAGTACCCACTTTCATGCAGGAATTTGGGATATCCCAGGAAGTCGGAACGTTGACTGTTTCGCTTTTCGTGTGCGGTTATTGTATTGGCCCTTTGTTGTGGGGACCGTTATCGGAGCAGTACGGACGACGCCCAATATTTATTATATCTTTCTTCATATACATGGTCAGTGGGCATTTGCATTCCTTGCTCTCCTGTTACTCAATTGCCTTGATATTGTAGTGCTTTCAAATCGGTTGCGCTTTGTCGCAGAACGCCGCATCCCTTTTGATTTTCCGTTTCCTTGGCGGTACATTTGCAGCTGCCCCTTTGGCAAATTCAGGGTAGGTACTGTCTACTCCAGTGAAACAGTTCCATTTTGACAAGGCGAATCTTCAAGCGCTCTCATATCGGACATCTGGGACGCAAAGGGACGTGGCGCTGCTCTCGCAGTTTTCACTGTGGCTCCATTTGCTGGACCAGGCATTGGACCAGTAGTATCAGGATACCTTGTTCTAGCTGGTGTTTCATGGCGCTGGCTTTTTTGGATATTGACTATTTTTGTAAGTCCTTTCTCCATTTTCTATCAGCCTTAACTCACGGACGTTTTAAGGCTGGCATCTGCTGGTTGCAGATTATTTTCACAATCCCAGAGACATATAGGTGAGCACCCTTTGCGGAATGGCTTTTCTAGGCGTTCATCCCTTCATTTCAGTCCTGTTATTCTTGCCAAGAAAGCTAAAGAGATCCGGAAGCACACTGGGGACGAGAAATACCATGCTGCCATTGAGCTACAAAACTTGACACTCGCTCAGCGCATGGAAAGCATTCTTGCTCGGCCTTTCAAAATTCTTTTTCGCGAACCCATGTTGATTGCCATAACTCTGTACATGAGCGTAAGTTTTGCTATTGAGCAATCGACGGACAGGGCCATTATTGACATAGGATCCTAGTTCGTCTACGGCTGTATATACCTGCTTTTCGAGGCCTATCCTGTGGTTTTCACTAAGGGACACAACTTGAATGCGGGTGTGTCTGGACTGATGTTCCTTCCATTGCCCATTGGCGGGTTTATTGCGGTTGCAACGGTGCGCATCTTTAACCCTTGTGCTCCACATTCTTAACATGCGTTTTTAGTATATCCTCTTTTTCAACCCAGGTTACGAGCGCAAAGCCCAGGAATGCGCACCAAATCCTGTGCCGCCAGAGTTCAGATTGAGGGTCGCCATGATTGCAGCGCCATTCTTTGCTATATCATTCTTCTGGTTTGCATGGACATCCTTTCCTAGCATTTCAATATGGGCTCCGTTGATGTCTGGTGCATTGCTCGGATGGAGCATATGCTTGATATTTGTACGTTGTCACAATTTGCGAGCTGGCCTACGGCTCACGATGGCTTCGAAGCTTGCCCTATTCAACTATATCATTGATGCATATTTGTCTGTCGCCGCCTCGGCGCTAGCTGCAAACACTGTTGTTCGCAGCCTGTTTGGCGCTGGATTTCCTGTGAGTGACAATACTGTTTTCACTTTCATACATCAACTGATCAATCTTTGCTTAGCTTTTTGCCACTCAGATGTACGATAAGCTTGGACCTGAATGGGCTTCAACACTTCTGGGATTCATCGCTCTGATCATGATGCCAATCCCCTTCGTCCTGACAAAGTAGGTCTTAAACAATGCTCGCTGCTTCCTGCTGGTCTAACGCTGAAACAGATATGGCCCAATGTTGAGAGTCAAGTCGAAATATGCTCCTTCCATACCACCACCTTCAAGCTCCCCGGTATAACTTTATATCTCATTTTACAGATGAGATCCCTGGTACCTATACATACCGCATAGTAATAGTATTCATAGTACTAATTATAATTACAACACGCAAAACAATTTATGTTACTAAAATTGTTCCTCAAATTGCTTGAAGGCAGGCAGCTCGTACTATCATCGACACTTTCACGAAATTCGTATTTCTAGCTACTCGAGGTAGAATGACGATCAATAAGCAGAATTAAGTGAGGCACTTGATGCCCACCCTGATATAACATATAGTTCCCACGCTACGAAGAGTCCAAATATTGGCGTTGACAACTCGAAACCTCATTCGACTTACTTGCCCAGGCCCCACCATGCCTCCCATGGCACTGACCGGTATCGTCACTAAAGCCGGCTGCATGCACAAGACCGCCACCGTGACTGTTTCACGCCATATCATCCACAAAATCACCGGAAAAGTACACTTTCACTTTGACCCTCCGAAGAATAAGTATACTCACTCTGCATTCAGCGCATTGAACGAAGCAAAAAGATCTTAACACACGATGAACAAAATGGTCTGTCACTACCACGTCATTCCCCGCATATATGCTGAGTCGTGGAATAGTCCTTCGATTGAACGATACCGTGTTAATACGCAACTGCCCTCCCATATCCGCACGGAAACGCTTTAAGCTGGAGAAAATCTTGAAGAGCCCAGAGACAGAGCGGGATTTGGCACACATGCAGGCTGCACAACAACAGTCGTAGGGGGCAGTGGTGATATCGAGTGAATGTGTACGTCTACTCACTCGTACAGACGAACTTGCTCGCCCAACGTAGTATTTTGGACCTGGATTTTTCATGAACCAATTCCTGGTTAGCCAAACCTCCAGAGTCTGCATGGCATCTAGACTGCGCGTCGAGTTCTTGTTCATACTCGCCATGTAGAGGCACTCATACTATGAGCCTTCCTTTGAAATATATGTGCTACTAACATACTTTCGACTGACCCAGCGTCGTGGATGGTTTGCTCTCTTCATGCCCAAATGATGCAAAGCTTCACGTTTAGAGAGCCCTCGTTTCGAGGGCTCGGTGACGTTAAGGCTGGGTTACTTGAGCTGGTACACTTCGCGAAAGGGAAGGAACCACTTGAGGGCTCAGTCAAGAACGGAAAGCTGATGGGCTATCGAGTCAACATCACGTATATGCTATGGTTTATATTTATTCAAGTAGCAACATGTTTGTAACCATGATATACTGAGCTCGTCACTTCCCTAGTAGCTGGCTGCACACTCCTTAGCAGTGATCCTGACACCGTGACACGTATATCAATCTCAGCAGCAAGGAGGGGGACAGATCATAGTTGTGATTTGATGCTGTCCATCGTGACAATGCTACAAAAGAATGGTCAGCTACGTTACAACCTTGCGGCAGGCTTTGGGCAGGCTGTAACGTTCGAAGTCAGCGACTTCAATCCATCTTATCACTATTTGCAACTGGGTCACGGTCATTGTCAACAACAGTTTCAGCTGAATCGTGAACCTTCTATCTTGAGCGACTCGGCGCTTTCCAATCGTGCTTCTTTGGATGATCAGTTTGATCCAACTCAGCCTGCAATAAACTTCAAGTTGGTCCCCACTACGCTTGTTCACCATCATCCTCGTCCAGATTTTTGAACTCACATAACCTACGTCTTGCGCATATTTTTGCATTTAGGGATGTCGAGGGGTATGCCGCGGGCTTATTACCGTGAGGTACAAGAAGAGGTTGTAGACGAGTGGGAATTCGAAGAAGGTACGATTGTTTTGATCTTGTTGTCTTGCGCATGAAGTGACATAGTTATCCACATGGACCCGCTCCATATCATCAAGAGGCTAATTCTGCCATCATTCCTGCTGTTCCGCTACCAGTAGAAAGGAGTGCTTCGAGCGACTCAATCTCATCAAGCGTCAGTCTCCAATTAGCTCCTATTCTGGTATCTTTCTCGCATAACTAACACTGACATCAGCAATCATCCGTCTACTCTGGTCTGGAAGACCTGAGTGATATGATGTGCAATATGCCGGAAGAAGGTGAGTTAACTCATCATTGATGTGATCTGGAGCTCAAGAACCAATCACAGTCATGAACGGCACTGCGAACAGCAACACCTCGAGAGTTTGCATTCCCATGGTCTCCCGTCCGTCGATTACCGCTGCTGGCGCCCAACCCCTTTCAGCTGTGTCTGTTGGCTCGTCGGATTCGGCTTCACCTCCGAGCAGTTGGTCCTCTGTCCTAGGAAAACGGAAAACAGAGGAGCCTCCTGACACCTCCTTGTCTTCACGTAAGAGTGCAAGAATCGGGGATGCGACTATTAAGATTCATTCAATCGTGGGTTGCTTCTCACGCGGTTTTGAGACTCTTCCTGACGAAGTTCACAGGCTCACGATCGAAACCTACAAGCTTATTTTGACAGTAAAAACATTTCCTTTGGGGTACAGTGGTTGATTGCCAAGCTGGTCACTTATGATGTTCTTGCATACGAGGACATCAACATTCCCGACTTGGATAAGCTTCGCGGCAAAAACCAAGAAGCTACCCCACGCGTGGCTCAGGTATTTGCATGCCAGAACTCCAAGGGTGAGGCAGAAGGATATTTCGTGAAGGAAAAAGCCGTTCTAGTACAGTGCTTCTTCGTCTTACGATGGCTGATAACTGATGTTATAACAAGTCGCCTTGGAAAGAGCTTGACCAGGAGCACGAACTTGCTCTTGCAATGGGTGATAGTTTCGACGGGTTCCAGCGACAGGCTGATGGTTGGTATGGGGGCAAAGTGCATTTTGGTGCAACTTTGAAGGCTATCGATAAGAAGACTACAACACCCGAATACCGCATTCAACTCAGTCCGCCAGAGCTTGGACCCTCGTCGAGACTGACCCGACAGTATGGTTCGAAGAATTTCCTACGCGTGAAGGTACCGAGGAATATTCTAAACAAGTCTCAGAATGGCCTTGTGGAGTTTTTTTCGCAACACTTTCTTCTCTGTGGTCTGGTCTATCGGGCATTCTATGCAAAAGATGGAAGCGTTTTTCTCGTGGCAACGAATTTTACGACGGGATGCGGTCGAATCCCTTCTCATGCTCACCCTCCACCGCCGTCTCTGGAGGATTATCTCGACTGGCATAATCCCCTATATTACAATGCGGCTCAGGTTGGCAGCAGGTCCGAGTTTCTGAGAACAACACTGATGTGTTGCAGACTGTGGCCAAATGGTCCTCCCGATTTGCATTGGGACTTTCGAACTCTGTCCCAGGTATTACCATCGGCCGGGATAATATCATCTATTTGAAAGAAGAAGGCAGGCTATTACTATTGTTATTGATTGTAGTGAATACTGACTTCTGCATCATAGACCCGGGGGGTCCGGACATGACAGATGGCTGCGGATACATAAACAAAATTGCCTTGAAGGCGTTACGCGAGCTCTTGCAATGGGACATAATACCGACGGCAATCCAATGTAGAATTGCTGGTGCCAAGGTAACAGACACTTACTCAAGTGTCGGGAAAGTCAAATACTTATATTTCCTATAGGGACTTCTACTCCTGCATCCTGATCCATCGGAAAATTGTTCCAACATCCCTCGGGTTTGGTTACGCCCATCACAAATCAAAGTCAAGTATCCTCAAGCTCAAAAACTGTCACCTGGACACTTAACAATTGATGTTTTACGGTCGTCTCATATGCGCTCCCCCTCCCGCCTCGCTGCAGAGACTATAGTGAATTTTGCTGAAAATGGTGTCCCCCACTCAGTATTTATTGATCTCATGAAGGAAGGTCTGGATGCTATTGTCAACAGTTTGCTTGACTGGGATGGTCCGGACGCCATGTATCGCCTATGGCATAGTGTTGCCAGAGCCGGTGCCGTGGTTGCATCCAGATTAGCTCGTGAAGCTGGTGGAGAAGCTCGATCAAGGGGTTTCGCAGTCAAAGACGACGACATTGAAGATGATGACGAAGACGATCTGAATGCGGTCATCGAAAATCCCCGCTCAGTCGCTTGGTGGGGTGATGAGGTCTCGGGTTGCCCTTCTTGTCTTGAAGAGACGGTAATGGTCATGCTTGACTCTGGTTTCACTCCTCGCGATTGCCCAGTCCTCGCTGAGAAGCTTCGCCATGTTCTTAAGATGTTGGTCGACAGGTATGTACAACGATATAAAATCGAGGTACCCATGTCTTGTGTGGCATGGATTGTACCAGGTGCGCGGTCATCAATGATCAAGGCTTCGTTTATTTGACCATTATGCACTTTAGACCCTTCTGGAACATTGGCTCCCAACGAAGTGCAAATTCTCTCGAGGGATTCGAAATTCCGCTGTCCTGATGGAACGGAGTCGAATGTTGTATTGGGTGATGTCCTGGTCAGTATTATACAATGTCGCTCCTCGACTCGTTGCAACTCTGAGCCTATAATAGCTCACACGACATCCTTGTAAACTGCCGACGGACACTCAAAAGGCATGCTGATCAGTTGTCTACTGTTTCTTTCGTATCTTAATGGTTTGGAGGCAGGTCACAGCTGTCGAAAAACCGGAACTCAGGCAATACACAGACGTGATAGTGTGCTCGGTGCAGGGAACTCGCCGCTTTGCAGACCTTCTTGCTGGAGGTACGTCAAATCATGAAATTGTATATATGACAAGCCACTGAGTGACAATTAGGCGATTACGATGGGGACAAGGCAATTGCTGTTTGGCAGCCCTCCATAGTGTCGCACTTCAACAATGCCGACCTTCAATATTCTCATCCGCCTGACGACCTCTTCGAGAATTTCCATAAGAACACCTTACGAGTCGACACACTCCTAGAACAACACCAAGGAAGCAAAGTCGACGACCTCATACCCCGCCTGCAGTCATTTATGTTGGGAGGACTGCGCGACATATCGTCAGTCGGAAAGTACTCGAACTTACATGACGTGGCGGTGTACACCCTTGGATATGCGCACAATGAAACCATTCGCTTGGCTTACATGTAGGTCGCAGTTACTACAATGATGGGACACATTTTTTTATATTACTACAGGTTTTGCAATATTCTCGATGGAGCGAAGAGTGGATTAACCGTTTTACCGGAGGTCGTAAAGAGCGACACAAAGCTCTACCAAAAGCGCTCCCCGGAGTGGAAAGAAATTGGGGAGGAGAAACCGGAAACCAACGAAATCAACGCCCAGCGTCCCAGGGGCATGACAGAATTTGTTATGGATGCGATTATGAGCCACGCCCGGAACCACCGGGACCTGAAACTGCAACAGGTTGATAGCGCTTTTCCCAAACCGCACGGTCACAGAGATTCCTCTCTCGAGAAGCCATGGCAGGATGCCGAGTCAAGGGTGCGGCGTGTGAAGTACAGCAATGGTGATGCTGCTTTGACAATGCAGACGGAACTCTCCAAGATACGCAAACACGTCGAAAAGATGCGTGAAGAACACAAAAAGAGCATTCGCCGTACTTTCTCTGGCCTTAAAATTGAACGGCGACAGGACATTCTTCGCTCCCTCGCTAGTGATTTCGCTGCTGCCCCAGACCTTTCGACCTTTCTGTTCTTCTCGTCGGAGGAGGTGGCAAGGCTCAAGGCTTCCTATGCATATATTCACGATTGCACAAACAGCTCTGGTCAATTCCCCTGGGACGTTGCTATGCGAGAGCTTGGGATGATCAAGGCGAAGAGCCTTGGTCCATCGAAAACCACCGTACTCGATTTCTATGAGAGGTTTGTATTGACGCGATCGGCCTTTCATTGATAGTTCAGTATACGTTGGTCTGCTATATGTAGGCTAGTATCTCTTTAGTAGCATGTACGTACTGTATCAGTAGCATTAGGGAATGAGTACAAGTCAGTTGTCCGTGATTCGGCACTCCTTTGGGACCAGCAATTCCACAGTATCTTCACAGCATCATTCGTCTAAGCATTTGGCGTAGCCTGAGCCTGCTGAAGCTTCGTTTGAATTTCGACGAGCTGCGACACGACGGTCGTCTGGTCAAACTCATCATTAGGAAAGACGGGCAAGTGGCAATACCTCATTTTTCTTTTTCTCTGATCTGTGTTCGCCGTCGTTTATCTGTGCATCTACACGTTTTCTGTGATGCTGATGAGTCCCGCATTCAATTCGGACATAAAACCAATGACATTTCGCTCTTGATAAATTCCAGGCGCGTCTCCACATTGGTTTTGGCTTCATTTTGATCTTGAGGTACCAATACAGGTCCCACAAGTTTATAGACAGCATTACTAGGGGTCAACTGCGCAAATTCCTGGAAGATGAAGTTGGGCAAAATGAATCTGGCGAAGATGTTCGGCGAACCTTTTTGACCATCTCATTCTCAGAAAGCTGGGCATCGAGACGAGTGCGATTCTCCACGAAACTTGCGAGTTCTGTTTGAATTTTCTGGTAGTCTGTTGATGCTGATTGATAACGGAATTCTAGAGACATGATGGAAGCAATGGCTTGAAGGGTCACAGTCAAGTCCTCGGGTATTGCCGACTAAGATATATATATATATATACTATTTTTTTAGGCTGACAATTGCAAGAAGTACGTCATGTTACATTTATTTGTCCTTATTTGTTCTCAAAAGCCGGACGTGACCTGGTTCCGGTGTATCAATAACTGCGTCGGTGTTCCGTCAGGAATATATTGGTAACATGCTTGTGATCATGAAGCAAGTGTGTGAGCGCTAGGTGATCCCTTTTTAACTAACCAGAATCTTCAGTAATTTCTCGTAGCTCCTCATCGTATTCTTTCTCATTACCTCCGCATTCCCCGCAATGAAAGTCGATTGGAGTAAGGTAGACCAACCTGATCTCGTGTTCCAGCAATTTCCAAGTCGACGATCCCAAGTATATGGTACAAAGGGTGTCGTCGCATGTTCTCAACCTCTCGCAGCGGAAGCTGGACTCGAAATTCTAAGGAAAGGCGGGAATGCAGGTGAGTGCCCGTGTTCTCGATCTCAGCTTCCACCGACACTCCATGCTCTCGTTTGCAGCTGATGCGGCTGTTGCAATTTCTGCCGCTCTTAATGTCACCGAGCCTAGTTGCTGCGGTATAGGAGGGTGCGTCTATTCCAAGAGCTAGTCTATAACCTCAATCTGAGAGTGAAATAGGGATGCATTTTGCCTATTCTATGATGCGAAAACGAAAACCATAAAGGCGATGAATGGCTCTGGTCGCTCTCCTCAAAAGTTGACAGTCGAATACATGCGTCAACGTGGTGTGAAAGGCGGTCAGATTCCTCTCAGAGACCTCAACTGTGTCACCGTCCCAGGTTTGTTTTATTTGACATCTTTGATTACACGATATATGACAAGGCGCGTAGGTGCTGCTGCTGCGTGGGTTGATACTGTGGAAAAGTTTGGAAGCGGAAAACTCACCGTCGCTGAAGTTCTGGAGCCTGCGATTAGGCTCGCCGAGGAAGGGTCCGTGATATCTATCACACTACTCATTGCCAAGTGTATTGACTATTCTCGGTGGTAGAGTTCCGGTGTCTGAAATTCACAGTTATAATGTCAGTCCAGCTTTTGTTCACGTTGTGTAAGTACTGATTTGTCTACAGTGGCAGCACTCGGAAGAGTTGTTACAAAATGCGTCGCCAAACGGACATGACATGCTTCTGAATGGAAAGGCACCTCTCCCAGGTCAAATCATGAAGTTCCCAAACCTTGCCAAGACTTTCCGTGCTGTCGCGGACCAAGGAAAAGATGGTTTCTATAAAGGCCGTATCGCAGAAGCTATAGTGGAGCTCGTTCAAAGTAAAGGGGGTGTAATGGAGCTCGACGATCTTGCAAAGCACGAGACGTCATTCGTAGAACCGATCAAATACACTTATGCTGAAGATGTTACTGTTTATGAGGTGAGGCGTCGATGGTGTGATTCACGGGTAACTACTAACTTTATCAAAATGTAGTGTCCTCCCAATGGTCAAGGTGAAAATAAACGAGTCTCCGTCGAGCGTAACTAACGCTCACTGCCAGGTATCACTGCGTTGGTTGCTCTTGGCATTCTCGAACAAATGCAGGTGCAAGGAAGGATTCCATCTCTCCTAGAATTAGAACACAACTCTCCCGAATATCTCCATGCACTCATTGAGGCTCTACGGTGCGTGTGCAGTAGTCGAATCTCTTGGATTCTTGATCATTCACGTCAATTTTATTTAGTCTAGCCTTTGCGGGTGAGATCATTGCATGCCTTGCTTGTGTTTCGCAACTGACAGGCAGCAGACACACAATACTATGTGACTGATCCTGAGTTCAACAACATCCCAGTCGATGAACTACTGAGCAAGGTTAGAACTCGAGCCTGCATTCCTTCGTCACGTCTCATCCGGGCTGTAGGAATACTTATCCAAACGCGCAGCTCTATTCGACCCTCAAGCTAGAAACCCCAAAGTGATCCACGTGAGCCTTGCTCGACCTTCATTCGCATTTTAATTTACTCGTAGCCGGGTAGGGAAACCCAGTAAACTCATCTGATACAGTCTACTTCACTGGTATGATAGAGAATGCAGCCTTGCAGCGTCTATTTACTAAGCGTTTGCGTGTTTCAGCTGCAGATCAGTGGGGAAACGCATGTAGTTTTATTCAGAGCAATTATGCAGGTAGGGTATTCAGTTTTTCCACGAGTGCACATGTTGATACTTTGCAACCAAAGGATTTGGGACAGGAGGTGGTATCAATTCGCGCCACAGTTTAGACGATACTGATGTTGTACGAAGCTATACCAAAGGGATGCGGCTTTACTCTTCAGAACAGGGGCGCTGGATTTGTTCTGCGGGAGGGTCACCCTAACTGCTTGCAGGTATATCATTCAGTAAACCTAACGGTACGATCCATTGAATGGTGCCGTTCTTGTAGGGCGGAAAGCGGCCATATCACACCATCATCCCTGCAATGGCATTACGAGGGGACGATCTGTTTCTCTCCTACGGTGTAATGGGTGGTTTCATGCAGGTATGCACTCGCATCCCTCCAGCGCATGTAGATATAGTGATCATACAAATATCATACAGCCACAGGGTCACGTTCAGGTCCTGCTCAACATGCTGCGTGGGTTCAATGCCCAAGCTGCCCTTGATGCCCCTCGGTTCTGCATCTCAGCTGGAATGCCTGACCCAGATGACAAGGATCCTGCCGCCTTCGGCGTAGTCAGCGGTGGGATTAACTTTGAAGACGCCATTCCTATGTCAACTATTCAGAAGCTTCGCGGTATGGCCTTTTATTTGTTTTTTGACATTGCTTCTCTGAATTAGTCGCCTTAGCTATGGGGCATGATGCCAATGTTGTCAGCGGCTGGGGGAGGGAGATAATGGGCCGTGGACAGGTCATTCAGAAGATCAATGATGCATCGGGGAAGACTGTTTGGGCTGCCGGGTGTGACCCAAGGTCGGACGGTCATGCCGCAGCACAGATTTAAACACCTCCTTTGAAAGGAGAAGATCCACTGTAGCACACCAGACAAGAACGAAGTGCAATAAATATCCGCAATAATGTAGCAAATTATGTGCTCTAACGGAGGGTATAACTTATGATCCTCTAAATCACATTCTCCTCTGTCGCTCGCTTCCAACTACCATGACACTGTTAACCAGCGGCAAAAACAAAGAAAAGCTGCGGAAAACTTACCCGCTTGCTCGCTTCGATACTCACGAAGTGCGCGGGTTCTGTCAGGCCCCTTAATGTGTCCCCAACCAGATAAGGGCACGACTACAACTGTTGCATTGTCTTCGCCACCCAACTCTTCAGAGTATGATAAAATTTGCTCGGCAGCTTTCTTTGGGCTGGGTGCACCACGGGCAACGTCCACTATTTCTTGATCTGATAGTATGGATGATACACCATCCGAGACGATGATCATGTAGGCCCACTTCGTGCCTGTCGAGGATGTCAGAAGGTTATAAGAACACTCTACATGAAGGACAAGACCTTCCAACAGCATGGTTCGAACGTCTGGTTCTGGAGTCACGCCGTATGGCTTCCACTTGAGATCTCCGAGACTAGAACTGACATCAGAAAATCACTGGAAACAGGCAGGTGCGCTCCTCACGCTCTCGTATTTGCAAGAGCACCCATCCAGCTGCAAAGATGAAGGAGGGTGCGACAATATAAAACACTGTTCTGCCTTACCGAGACTCACCGAACGAATCGGTGATCAGTGATGAACCCATCATACGGCGTAGACGTGCGGCCTCCATAAGGGTATCGGGGTGATGATTCTCAGTCATCGGGTGGGCAAGACAGTCGTTGGTACCACAAAGGAGTACTCGAGCATCGCTATTCGCATATTTTCTAAACATATGTCTGTGTTCAATAAAAATATGACTAACCCAACATGAGCGACTGTCAAAACAAGTTTTGTGGATGAGAAGAACGGGCGGGTATCAAGGGAGTGCAGAATCGCCACGGACGCTGTCGCTCCGCATGTTCTGGCTTCACTCTCAATAGAGAGAAGGCGGTCTAAACTTACCCCATTTGTAAACGTAAATCGGCGAGAAATTGTTGCTCACCAACTTCGAAGAACGCCTGGGTAGCACGTGCCTCGAGATCTAGCGGAGGGGTTCTATTTGACTGATTTATCCAGGGAGCAAGGACACCCCCACGGAATCTCTTGAAATAGCCCCCTTGGTCCTTGATCCACAGATATAACTCTGGGATATGAGCCTTGTCGACGGATTCGAATAAGCCGTGTAACTCCTGGCGCAAATATTGGGAAACGGTGGATCCGCCATGTCTGCATTGTGTTAACGACTATGTGTATCAAGCTAGATACGACACACCCATCATAAAGGCCGACAAAGACTACCTGACGTGTCAACGAATCACTTATATTTTTCGGGGTCCAGTCGATGCCGAGTGTTTTCTTCAAGCCTGCACGTAGCCCTTCAGGATCCAAGAGTAATGATGCAAAAGAATAGTAGTCTTCCTGGTGACTACGCGAACGGACTCAGGTGCGCACGAGGCGTGAGGAAGAGTGATCATACCTGCGGGTACCTCTCGACGATGCCACGCCTATAATGGTGGGGGAATGGAGTGGTACACGGCCAGCGCCACCTGTGGAAGAAGAGTTGTTCGTTCAGAATCAAAAGAAAGGGAAGGAAGCTGACCTGGGGTAGAGAAGCGAAGAAAGTCATGATACCGGCGTGAGGAAATAAAGGATGATGACAATGTTGTCTTGAAGGGTGAGGAAGCTATTCGTTGCATGCTCGTTGTAACGGGACGGCGAGCATTGCCTCAATACATGAAGTAGCCGAACTATGCAAACCACAAGCTTATAGCCAAGTAGAAGAATATGCACCGGTGGGAAAATAATATAGGCGCTCGGTTTCAACCTACCGGATAACAGTTTGGATATCCTTGCAGCTGAAGCAGTCTCTCTAAGTCTCAAGTTCAAACCAGTCTTTTGGTTCAACGAGTCGGCGACCGTCAACGACATCGCCGTCATGGTTACCCAACCGCGCGATTATCTGCATATGTACAGGCTGTAGACCTCAATCGCGAGGGCTACGCGATCCTTGGCCTTGCGTCAAAATCTTTGAACACGTTGGGAAGGAAAGAGCAACTCGGCTTCCAAGTGCTCGCTTCTCATAGCGGTCTCTAGCGTAATTCGGTTCCGGTCCACCAAATTCAGCTCGCTTGAAGGCTCGGAGGAGTTGCCTCAAAAAGCACTTCCGAGCGCTTTTCGGCTTATCGATCTATTCCAGTGCCCCAATGACCACTGCGGAAGCCTGATCATCAGACGTTTTATGAATCGGACAAAAATGCCAGCGTGAACGTAGGCGCCTTCTTTGCTGTTCTGTCCGGCGTCGTCGTGTCGAACTTCTATCATAATTACGTATATAAAGTATGTAACTGCGGTCCTTCATTTTTCTTCTGACCCTCTAACTTATCGAACTATGCTTGCCGCCGTTCTGCTGCTCGCTCTGCCGTTCTGCAGTGCAGAGTCAGCATCCAGCTATGCAGGATCAACAGTTGCTGCTGTTTATCCTCCCCCCGGTGCCACCAACGTTGCTGTTGACACTTACTTCCCGGATGCATCTCAAGTCGGTTATGCAGGTCCAACTCCTAGTCAGTGATGATGTTGATTGTAGTCTACACCTGTGTTCTAATCAAAAATAAATTCAGCTGGTGCTGAACCCGAGGCCATTGCCACTGCCATCCCGTTCTCTAAGGTCGAAAACGCGTTTCCCTTGTCGAGGCCCAATTCGGCAGATGGCGCAGACATCACTTTCAACGTGATGCGTCGTTGGGGAAATTTGTCGCCCATGTACTCCGTGGAGTCGTTTGGTCTTCCTGATGCATCCCCTGTCATCCCAGAAGGATGTGGCCTCAACGCAGTGCATCTCTTGATGCGCCACGGCGCCCGCTATCCAACCTCTGACTCCGGACCTTCTCACTTCGCCGCTAAAATAAATTCTGCTGCATCGAAAACAGGCTTCAATGCCACAGGTGATTTGCAATTCCTGGCAACCTGGACATATAAGCTGGGCGCAGAGATTTTGACGCCTTTCGGCCGTGAAGCGCTGTATGTTCGCTCTCCTTCACGATGCTTTCCCTGACGCTCCCCTCCATCAGCTTTCGCAACGGGGTTGCCTTCCGCTACAGATATGGCGAGTTACTCAATGCCTTCACGGACCTCCCAGTATTTCGTACTACTTCTCAAGGTTTGCTTGCATCGAACGTTTGTTTCACAATGCGCTCTGATAGTTTTTTTGTGGCATATAGATCGTATGTTGGATTCTGCGTGAGCAACTGATTCATATTTCTGCGTGTGCTGTGTCTGATAATGCTGCCGCTAGCCTGAACTTTGCTGCGGGCTTTTTTGAGGTTAGAACTTACGAAACCGACTATCACCAGGAGATTATCGTCGAGGCGGACAACTTCAACAATACCCTTGCTCCTTATTATGCGTGCCCCAACTCCAATACGGAAGATATCGGTAACTTCGGTAGCACTCAGGCTAGTAAATGGGCGCATATCTATCTCCAAGATGCTCAAATGCGCTTGCAACCAATGATCCAAGGATTTAATTTGACCATCTCACGCTTGGTTGACATGCAAGCGTTGTGCGCCTATGAGGTAATCACATCATCCACACTGTCTTCATGGATTTCTGAGATCCCACAGACCGTGGCCCTCGGTTTTTCCAGGTTTTGTGACCTCTTCACTGAGGAAGAATGGGAAGGATATGAGTATTACGTCGGTATGTTCCCTCAGATGCATTCTTGCTGAGCATGGCGGTGATTTTTGTTTGCAGATCTTGGTAAGCATATTGAGTTGTAAACATGCAGCCTAATTGACTTATGACTTCATTTTAAACAAGGTTTCTGGTACAGCGATGGACCAGGTAATCCAACAGCAGCAGCGCAAGGCCTTGGTTATGTTCAAGAACTAGTGGCGCGCCTCACTCAAACTCCCATCACTGTCTGGAACAGCAGTACTAACAGCACTCTTGACTCAAACAACATCACATTCCCTCTTAACCAACCTATATATGTGGACGCTACCCACGACACGGTCATTTCCAGCAGTATGTTGCCACTTGCTTCCTGTACAAGACTACTGACGGGAGCGCCCAGTTATCACTGCCCTGAACTTTACCAGTCTAGCCGCAACTGGCCCTCTGCCAACCGACCATATCCCCCCTAATCGTGTACGTAGACTTATAAGACGTCGCTTACCTCGATTTCTGACCAGACATTAGTCTTACATTGCTAGCGAGATTGCACCTTTTGCCAGCCAACTTGTCGCACAGGTACTCAGCTGCCCAGCCTCGGAGGAGCCAACTCATATCCGGTTCATTCTGAACGATGGGGTGGTGCCACTGACGGGCATTCATGGTTGCACGGGAGATTCGAACGGCCTTTGCGCGCTGCCCAATTTCATCAGCGGAATGCATGAACGAATTGGACAGATCAACTTTGCGCATGATTGCTTTGCCAATTACACCATGCCCAATCCCGACGACATAATCGATGGAAGGTACCCTGGTTAAAGGGACAGTCCTTGGTCACGTGATTATCTTACATACTTAGGCACGGCCAAATATAGTATTCGTTCATTGACGACACGTTTCCAATGTCCGAATCACGATCAACCGGAGTATGTTGGTAATACTATTCAACCTTGCTGAGCGCTGATTTCCCAAATATCGCTGTTTCTCAATACCTCTCTTACGTGCTGTCGTAGGCCCTCGTCGTGTCCAGCTTGCCGACCCTTAGCATTCTCACCCCTTGGATGTTACCGTGGATTGTGATTTTATGCCAGCAGGGTATTGATCGATCGACAGCTAGTGTTGTCTCACCTGATTCCCAAGCAGGAAATTGAATTGCTAAATGTGCAGTCTCTTGGGTAAACGCCAAAAAAGGAAGGATCTGGTTTACACCCGATTTAAGCTGGGGGATGGCGCGGGCGCAACAAGTCCACAGTATTTTCTTCTTTCGCGACCACCATGGCGAACCCGCTGGAAAGTGCGGCTTTTGACTTTGGGGATAGGTTGGGTCTAGCCTTCATCGTGGAGGCGGCAACACTGTCGGTGCTGGCTATTACAACTCTTCTGGCGTACATTACTGTAGGTATATTCAATTTTCAAGTTCAATGACTTACCCCCAAATTTCACTAGTATAGCGCTGTCACAATTCGATTGGGTGCTACACGCAGATGGTCGACGGACACTCACATTCATTATTATTTCCTCAACCTGATGGTCTTTGACCTCATTCAAGCAATCGGTGAGCAATCCATTTCTCGAAATCATGCACCGGTGCCGCAGTCTTCTGACAGTGTTTCAGGGGGCATGTTCGATATAGCATGGATTGATGCTGCTGTGGGTTTACACCTTGTCTCACCATTCAATAATACTGAATTTCGTCTGCAGGGGATATACCCTGGCACAATATGCACTGTACAAGGTATTAGATGATTCTTTTCGAAGTAGGACCATGAAGCGCCCATTTACCATATTTATCACAGGAGTCTTCAAGCATGTGGGCAATACGGGGGCAGCTTTCAGGCGAGTCGGATATATAATTGGGTTTTGCATCTAGATGCTAACCAATTTTTCAAAAACAGCACGATGGTAACTCACTTTCCGTCCTGGAAACATATCCCCTGTGCTAACCGGTTTCTGCAGGCTATTGCCTTGCATACGATGCAAGTGCTGGTATTGAAGTGGAATACCCCTCCAAAAGCAGCGCGACTTGGCTCAGCTATTATATGGCTAATTGTCGGTTTGATGGTCGGAATACCAAATGCGCTGATTGACAATTTCTATGGACCCACTGGGCATTGTACGTCCGCGATTCAACGAGATATATTATCTACGTGGCTAAATATATTTTTTTGCATTGGACAGGGTGCTGGATCGAACGCAACAACTTCCAACGAATGGGTCTTCAATACATGTGGATGTGGCTTGCAGCATTCATCACTATCACTGTTTACATCTTCCTCGCTCTTGTGGTCAAACGGATCATCATCATTGATGGATATAGGATCCGGTGGACGTCGGCTGACGACCGGAATCTCACACCATCCGATGGTTCTGACCCCCGACTACAACGGGACGGCGGAGCCATCGCGCTACGAATGCTCTTGTGAGTTTTATGATAGCCCACAGCAGTGAACCGTTCATGATCTTTACTTTTCCAGCTACCCTGCCGTCTACATTATCACAGTAGGTGGAGTTGCCCATTAGCTATATACCCTCTGATCTTTCGATAGGTGTTGCCTATCACTGCCGCCCGCTTCACGCAGTTTCACACACAAAAGGTACCATGGGGAGTGACGGCTTGGGCAGACACCCTTCTTCTCTTGTCGGGATTCTTCAACACGATCCTATACACGCTGACGCGCCCAAAGCTCCTTCCGCATTCACGTCGGTCACCCGCGGTTATTTTATCATCCACGAGCTCAACCCCACATCTCGGTAGGACTCATCGGTTTCACAACCACAAACATTATCCTTTCGATATAAAAACTGAAGAAGAAGGAGGAGAGCTCCCTTCTATGAGTTTTGAACTTGGACCACCTCAGCGCTCCTCGTCCGAGTTGCGCTTTACTCACCCTGTGATATCAAACCTCGAGCAATGACCGCGTCTCGCATTTTTTCATGGGACACGGTTCCCGCCAGTGCTGTGTGCTGTTTTGCGCATGCCTGTCCTTCCCTCGCCGATGGAATGTGACGGTGCACAAAATCCGGGTTTCTCATTTTATTCGAACACATTACTCTAGCCTTGCACCAAGTAGATCATCATCACGTCCTTAGTGTTGTATTGCAGTTGACATGTAGTAGGAATCCAATAGGAATCCAGCCATTTTAGCGTGGTGGCAGTGTACTTGCTAAGTGTGCACGCGGATTTCATATGCAAGTACTTGGACTGAACGTTAACGGTCTCCACAACCAAGTCAACACAGACATTGTCATGGGGTCGAGCCAGTCGATACCCAAGGTCACCGCTCATGATCGAGCGATTCTCGAGTGCGTGGGCTTTCGTGATTTCTCAACCAAACGGTAACGCCCAACAAGTGCATCTGTTCCTCAGTCTCAAACTTCAGCGCGATAAGCTAAAGCAGTACCAGAAGAAGGTTTGACTACAGTCACTTGTAGAGATGCCGCGTCCATTATTTTTCAATATAGATACAAGTCGTGCTCGACCGCGAGCATGAAATTGCGAAAGCCCATCTCGCTACCGGCCAGAAAGACCGTGCCGTCATAGCCCTCCGTAGGCGCAAATATCAGCAGAGCTTGTTGTTAAAGACTGACAGTCAATTGGAGAACTTGGAACAATTAGTCCGTCTCATCCATATTGCTCAGATGGTACGCTGAAACCCTATGTTCGTTGGATGACTTTGTAGGTGTCAACCATCGAGTTTTCTTTGGTCGAGGTTTCTGTCCTTCATGGTCTCAAGCAAGGAAATGATGTTCTTCAAGAGATTCATCGTGAGATGAGTATTGAGAGTGTCGAGAAGCTCATGGATGAGACACAAGAAGCGAGAGAGTATCAGCGAGTATGTCATATTCCGTGCTCCTTGTGCTGCATTGAGGATGGTGTGCAGGAAATTGGCGATTTGCTAGCAAACCGATTAACACATGATGAGGAGGACGCCGTTCAGTCGGAGCTCCTAGCACTACAAGGGGAAGCGGTCAGTACGAGCTGTCGGACATTATTTTGCATTTCTCATCTCGTTCCTGTGACATCTACAGACAGAGCCTGAAGTGCGCGTGGATTTACCAACTCCGCCAAAGTCGTTGCCGCTTGTTTCAGAAGGTCAGCAGTTCACGATTGTCGGACGTCTTTGATCCTCATTTCTATTTAGAAGTCCAGCAAACGCCCCTAGAGACCAAGAGAGAGCGAGTTACTGTGCCTGGTTGAGCAGACTAACACATTGTTTCCTAGAGATTTTCATTAATATTTTGGTATTACTCATACCCTCCATTTTGCGACCGTCTCCCAGACATCTGAAGATACTACGACACTAGTAGGACGACAGATAATGATACAGATATTAGACGCTAGAGCAACAGAATTGCTCTACTACCAACTGTCAAAGTTCCCAAAGCCTATTTTCCGCTTCTTTTTGGCATCGTCGCCAACGTCGTTGACTTGTACGTCAGGTGCTACCTGATCCAACGGCCTCTTGATGCCTAGATACTTACCAACTCCCGCACCTGCAGAACCCCCACCAAATGCCGAGTCCCCAGTGCCAACTTTGACCCCAAACCAATTGATATCATCGCCTTGAGTCTTTTCGGGTTGTTTCTTGGAATCATCTTGTGCTTCTGCACGCCGAGCAAGTTTTCTTGCAAGTCGTACTTTATGCACTTCAAAGGGATCCTGATGTCTAGAAGAAACGACATATGAATACAGGTCTGAGCAAAGTGGCTATGTGCGCACATAATGACTTCCGTGATTCGAACCTGCTTTGCAGGGCGTTCTGTTCCGTCTTTACGAGGGAGTTTTTCCAGAGCATCGAGGACGTCGTCTCCCCCAACAATTTTGCCGAAAACAGTGTGCTTGTTGTCGAGGTTCGGCGTAGCTCTGAATGTGACATAAAATTGCGACCTGTGGTGGCACCAGTCACTAAAACAGTAAACAGAGGTAAACCGCGGACGAACCCATTCGTGCCAGCGCCCTTGTTAGCCATGGCAACGATACCGCGACTATCATGTTTGGCAGCACCTCTCATATCATGCTCGTCTCGAAAAGGAGTACCCCAGTGGGACTCCCCACCAGAGCCTGTACCAGTAGGGTCACCGGTTTGCACCTACAGTGGCATGAGTATCCGATCTTAGGGGACAATGAATGAAGAAGTACCATAAAACCAGGAACAAGTCTGTGAAAGAGGCAGTCATCATACTTTCCTGCTCTCGCAAGCATGAGAAAGTTATAACAAGTTTTCGGTGCCTGTGAGAGAGCGTTAGCCACGTCAATGAGAGCACACATCACTGACTTTGTCACAATATAACTCCAGGTTGAGTGAACCGCCTAAACTGGTCACGACCCGGACATATGCTCTTCGTTTTCCAACATCTTTCTCTTTACCCTTACCCTTAGGAGGATTCGACATTTCCTCAAACATTAGTTCTTCCTGAGACTACCATCAGCAAGAATGCTCGTCATAGCCAGTTCTTTTTGCGCACCTCGTCCCACAGTAGTTGTGAACTTTGTGTCTGAGGATCCACAGATGTTGACGTCAATGATGCACCGGGTGCACCGCTAGAATAAGGAGAGATGTTCCCTGGCATGGAACTCAGATTGATTCCTGTAGTGAGGAACGGTGGAGCTCACAAGGGACAGCAGCTTTAGCCTTCACTTCAGAGACTGCTTTAACAGCGGTTGGTTTAGGCTTCTCTTTTTCCTTCTTTGCAATGGTAGTAGCACTAGGATTGATTGCAGATGAGGGTGGGAGACCATGGGGGTTTTGCAATGTGATGACGTCCTCCCTGCAAGAACAGCATTAAGGGCAGAATGGTGATTGTAAATTGGTTCACTAACTTC
Source organism: Auricularia polytricha (assembly GCA_003316125.1). Lineage (NCBI taxonomy): Eukaryota > Fungi > Basidiomycota > Agaricomycetes > Auriculariales > Auriculariaceae > Auricularia > Auricularia polytricha. The sequence continues at coordinate 23,514 of QFEN01000122.1, forward strand.
TTGAATTTAGTGTCTTCAAGGAGATCCTTACCGCCTTTGATACTTTCTGCAAGAAAAACATTTCCTGTAGTTGCAATTGCTACGATATGCGAGTGCTCGCTGAACGGCTTGAATGAAATTGGATCATGGATTTCGCCAGATGTTTTGCGTGAATAGTGAAGTGTTATTAGATCACTGGATGAGAGGGACTCTTTGGTAATGGGATTTGTATTGTTATGCTGCCTTTGAACAAAAGCGTAAGACAGATGTCACCTTGCAAGAAGAGAGAACAACTCGCTTTAGCCAAGGGATAATGTTTACAAGGTCAAACACACAGCCTGTTCCGTCCGCGTTTCGGGCGCACACTGGATGATTAAATGCCTGGAAAGAAAGCGCGCAACAGTCGAATGGTGTTTGCGCTCGGGGATGTGGTGCTTGGAGCTTTCTGTGCGGAACATGAGAAGAAATGATAATTTAAGTGCAGAAAGGACTTGCGCTTTGTACCCGGACGATGCAGAATGCTGTCCGAATTCGCCAGCATGTTCAGCATGTGTGATATAGAGTTTGTTAGAGTTCCCGTGGCCCATGTCGAGACTCAAGTGAGTTGAGTACTTGGTCAAGCTTCTGAATCTAATAACCGCAAACAAGATCTGGTCTCTTCATCGCCTTTGGCTCATTCGTCCATTTCAGCTCACGGATGCTGCGTCATGCCACCATAAAAACAGGGCGAACTCCCGTCGTGCTTGATTTCCTTGCACCAACTGCTTTCGGATACCGTCTTGGTAGCTCCAAGGTGCAACCGCGACCTCTGGTGACGAAACCATCCAAACGACATGACATGGAGAAACTCGCAGAATTTCCAGTCTCCGTACGCACACAAAGCCCGGCAATTCTTTGTCAGAACATCAAGCAGCGCATCAGCTTACTGAACCAGCCAGGCGTTGCTGCTGTCTCTGATCCAGATATTAACTTCTTTGACGAGAAAGTCGTCCAGCTTCGTCTCGCACTCAAGACTGGTGACATTGCGCGAGTGGGAGAGCTATGGTTGCAGTTGGAAGATAGAAAGTTGCTGCGACTCCTCGGTCCAGAGTTGCGTGGGTTTTCCGAGCGCGCTGCCCAGCTGTGCATCACGGACAACACTGAGCCTTGGGACGCAGACGAGAGGAAAGCCATTGAGGGCATAGCAATTGCTGCTGCTTGTGAGGGTGCAGTCAATGCCCTCACAACTTGTATGATCACACATATAAAGAGAGGCGACTCGCAGGCAACCCTTGACCTGTACAGACGTTTTCTGATACACTCTAGCAACCAGACCGCGTCT